>PVJA010000676.1:0-156391 GCA_004027025.1 Myocastor coypus
TGTGTGTGTGTGTGTGTGTGTGTGTTACTGAGGATTGAATCCAGAATCTGCACACTGACTAGGTCTTCACAGAGAACTACATCCCTAGCCTTTCCTATTTTGAGACAAAATCTTATCAAGCTGCCCCTGCTGGGTTCAAACTTACGATCTTCCTGTGTCAGCCTTTCGGGGTGCTTGGACTACAGATGTGCGGCACTCAGGCTATCTGAACCCAGGACCACACTCCAGTGAGGTTGGCTCTGAGTTGCTCATAGGGTGTGTCCCTAGCTTCCACAGCTGTGGGGTATCCTGTATGCTTCAGCCTCTGCTGTCAGCCCAGAGTCTGGGAAGGCAGGTGCACAGCTGCAGGTAGAGCTCAGTCACTGGCACAGACTAAAGGCCACATATAGGCCACCCTCAGTCACAGCCCTTTCATCTCTTCACAGGGACAAAGAAGTGAGAAGAACTCACCCTGCTCACCATTTCCATAAGAAGAAGCCAGAAGTCCAGAGCAAAGCTTGGTTTTCTCTGTCAGTCATTCTGAATAAAGTGCAAAATAAGTAACATCTGTAAACCCGCATTATGAGGGACACTGTGAAAGTACACAAAATAAAACATGGTCCCTGCCCTCAAAAAGGCTGTAATTTAGTCAAATGTGGTGATGCACACCTGTCGTGTCCTGGGAGAAGGAGACAGGAAGATCTCAAGTTCAAACCTAGACTGGGACAACTTAATGACTTAGTGACACACTGTCTCCAACTAAAAATTTAAAAAGGACTGAGGATGTGGGGCAGTGTAAAGGCCTTGGGTTCAACCCAGGACTATATATTTTTTTAAAAAGATTACAATTTTCTTTTCAGTATTGGGAATTGAACTGATGACATTGCGCTGTGCTATGCCATGCAGGTACTTATGCTGCTGAACTATCCTATCTGCAGTAAGGTAACAATTGAGAAAGAAAATAGTACTAACGTGCACAGACCACGAGTACACTGCCCACCCCTTTCCCTAACCCCAGAACATCAGCCCTTCCAAAGGGAAAAGTGTCAGTGGAGTTAGACCTTGGCTAAGCCCTAGCCACAGTCTTAATTACCTAGAAAAGTGGCCTGTGGAGACACAACTATGAGAGCTCAAGAAATGTCTAGTGCCAGGACATTTCTCTACAAAATCTCTGAGAGCTCTCAGACAAAAGCAAAGTCTGATACAGGCACAGAGATTTCCTAAGGATTACACATCCCTCAGTTGCCCAGCTCCCCGTTTCTGCTTCAGACTTGACCCTGGAGACAGAGGTTCCTAGGGCACCAAGCTTTCTGTGAAGAGATCCACAGGCCTGCTTACGGGGCTGAGCAAGACAAGAGAGGTGCAAGACAATCCAAGAAAGGCCCCATCCCATCAGGTGAGGGCCTCTGGGTGCTGCTGGGGCAACATCCACAGATACCCTGAGGAAGGGAGGGCAAGCGGCACCTCTTCTCAGCACTTCGGTTACATCTTCAATGAACTGTGGTGCAAAGAAAGGAGGAAGGGGTTGACGATCTAGCCATGTAGGGCCCAGGATGTAGTTTAGCAGCACAAGTGCCTGACGATCTAGCCATGTAGGGCCCAGGATGTAGTTTAGCAGCACAAGTGCCTGACGACCTAGCCATGTAGGGCCCAGGATGTAGTTTAGCAGCACAAGTGCCTGACGATCTAGCCATGTAGGGCCCAGGATGTAGTTTAGCAGCACAAGTGCCTGCCTGGCAAATGCAAAGTCCTGAGTTCAATTCCGAGCACTAAAAAAAAAAAAAAAAAAAAAAAAAGGTAAATCTAATCATAGGACCATAAGCCTGGTATTACTCATGCCATGTTTGTGTGCTCTGAAATGCCTTTCCAGGTCCATAATGCTTCTCAGATCATCCTACACACTCGCTGCCACCTCTCCTCATCCCAGCACACAGAGAAGATGTGCCAACTACATGCTTGTGCCTTGTTGTGCTATTGAACACAATGACCCAGTCCTATTACTCGAACACAGCCTTTGCTAGAAACTCAGAAGAACTTGGCCCTACTGCTTGCTGGGAATATGGGCTCTGGTCCTCCAAAACCCCAAGCATAGTTACCCAGCAGCCAGAAAGACCACTCACTGTATTTCTCAGCCACCATGAAGCTGTCACTGGGAAAGGAGTCAAGAGAGAGGAGGGACCTCTGGAGAAAGGATCCTAACTCTCCATCATCTCGTGAAGCGCAGAGGTAGTCAGGTAATTTGTGTCGGGAGAGGAGAGCAAGTCCGGTACAGCCAAGGGCAGAGAGGGGAGGAGGGAGAGGAGACGGTGCATCGGCACTGCACTGCTGCACTCCGTCTGAGGCCTCAACCTTGACCTAGGACCTGTAATGGACATCAAACTATGCTTGAGTCATCTCAGAAGCACTGGGTCTTTGAAAAGTAAGCAAGGTAGAAGAATGTAGATGCAAAGGTAAGAAATGTGGGAAAAGCTGGGGGGGGGTGGCCACTGTACTCTGAAGTTATCAGAGTAGTGTACAGGTAAAAGACCTGGGAAACCAGCAGGGTCTAAAGAGGCGCAGAAACCAAGAAATGGGTTAGAGTGACCTGTGAATTAACATACAGGGCAAAAGACACAATGGCAGAGGACAGAGCAAGCAATTCTAAAACATCAAGTCTTTGAGCCCAGTGCTGGTGATTCGGTATTTTGTCCTCTCTAGAGGAAGAGGAAATGAGTTTAAATGAAGCATGAGGGATTGAAGGTAGATAAAAGGAAGGATTTCCTGCTATTGAGCCATATCTTTAAAAATAGAACCATGTGGTGAGGAAGACAGGCTGGACTAGTCTTAAAACCTGTCTGCCTCTGAAAAGGTACAATTCCTCTGTCACCCTGACTCTGTCCAACAACTAAATAAGAGAGAAAAGATGTTGCCTGAGGACACTGCAAACCTTAGGACTGCCACCCTAGGGAGCCCTCTCAGCCCAAGTGGGAGAAGGCCAGACTAAAGTAGGGCAGAGGAAACAGGGAAGGGAGAAGGAGAGAAGACATCACAAAGGCAGAAGCACAGGTCGCAGGGTGTCCTATTTGAGGTGTACCCCAGGATCCCAGGTTTCGTGCAGCTCTGAGAGTGCCAGATTCTTCATCGGCCAGGTTTCAGTTTAGAAAAACACTGCAGTCGCTGCGCCTAAAAGCTCAGGCATAAATTCCTCAGCGGGGCAAAGAGGATCACTCTAGTTTATGCTGCCCATGACTGTGCAAATTGGTACAACCAAGCACAAGGGAGTTGAAGAAGCCCCAACCTACAGCCCCTCCATCACCGCCCTGTGGCACCTCGCTCTCCTCTCAGCCTCAGCCTTTCTTTGCAGAACGAGAGAGTTCAACAACAATATTTCATGATTCAGCATTTATTGAACAGATGCTCAGTAAATATTTACTTGACGCTTCCATGAAGGCAAACGTCTGTGCTCAAAGGAATGTCCTTTTGTCTACGATTCCTTGGATACTCCTGTCAAATCCAGGAACCACACCTTGCCCTAAATTAATTTTAGGGGAAGAAAGAAAATGTTTAAATAACATTAACATAAGTACCAAAATTTAGTTATTGTAATTTAAGAATTAAGCCAACTATTTTTCTCTACCTGCATTCCTTCCACTGACCCTGGGCCTGATATCATTGCCCTCCACCAGGTGCTGAAATCTCCATGCTGCACAAAATGTAGATGAAGCAAATGGTACGTTAGACCTACATCTCCATGCTGGTGTCTTACAGCCTGTATAAAGTACATCCAAAGATTGGTGTTACTACACAGCATGGAAGTTCAAATATTATTCAGTTTTTCAAGGTCTGTGTTGGAATTGGTCATTTGATGATGCTCCACACCCATCTCATCTTTCCTAAATCATCGTGTGCTTACTCAAAGGGTGAGAGAGAGGTGGGAACCAGCCAAAGACCACATGGGAGGACAGTAAACTTCGAAATATCGTGTCCTGACATGGAGGACAAGGCAGTAGCCCCAAACCAAAAACTGTCACACATCAGAGAAGGGTAAGAGACAGCACATGAGCCCATCAGAGAATGCTGAAGGAGTGACATTTTCAAGCATTGACTCTTAGGCTGGCACAGTTACACATCGGTAACACCAGCACTCTGGAACGCTGAAGCAGGAGAATGGCGGGGGGGGGGGGGGGGGGGGGGGGGGGGGGGGGGGGGGGGGGGGCGTGGCTAACATGGTGAACTGGCAAGGCCCTGTCTCAAGGAAAAAAGAAGAACTAAGTGCTGGGGATATAACTCGGTGGTACTGCGCAGTGTGCTACATCCCCAAAACTGCAACCTACCCATTGCCATTATAGACTTAAGTCTATTCAGGATCAGAATGGAAAACGGGCAGAGGTGGAACAGGGAGGGGAAGTTTTCTTGGGTCTCAACAATTACTATTCAAGCTCAAGTTGAGCTGGACAGACCAACAAGCCATGGCCATTTGGTGGACAAAGATCATAGGTAGTCAATAAAGGCGTATTGCCTAGGACTGTTTGTTACTGGCATTTTGTCATTCAACCTGAAACCTGATGCTACAGTAGGCCCCAAATCTGCCTCCCTGGAACCTCTAGGAATAACAAAGTTCACTTTTTACAAACAGACTAAGGGGCTAGAGAGATAGCTCAGCAGTCTAAAGCAACTGCTTAGGCAAATTTAGGCAACCACAGGGACCATGGTTCTATCCCCAGAAGCACATGCTGCACCAGCCCCATCCCCTGGGGCAGGCTGAGCCAGCCATAATCCCCAGGGCGCGCTGAACCAGGAACAGAGTCCAGGCATGGTAGCACAAACCTGTAATCCCAGCACTAGGGAGGCTGAAAACAGGAAGATCACTGTGAGTCAGAGCTGTGTAGTGAGTCCCTGAACCAAATACACAAATGAAAAAAAAAAAAAGCGGGATGTTTCAATCCCAGCACTCCCAGGAGTCAGGGAGTCTCTAGTAGGCGGAAGTCTCTTTTCAATCAAATAAACCAAGAGTGACTTTCCAACACAGGAGCTATAGAAAAAGAAATAGATGTGCAAGTGGGACAAGAAAGAGAACCTAAGGCCTATGTGTGCTCCGTCTATAGGTAGCAGCATCTTTAAGACATTTTATGGGCTTTTTGATTCTTGACCCTCCATACTGAGAAATACACAACACAAACATTACACCTGTCAGGTGCTAGGCTCTGAACCATTCCCAGGCAGCTGAAAGTCAGTACATCAGATCTTTAATGACGTGAAAGTTAAAGATTAGAAACATGTTGGAACTCTTCCTTTATGCAATGCCAGAGATGTGTTCAAAACCTGTAAGGAGAGGGGTGTGGAGCATCATGTGAGAAAAATGACTATACTCGTGCTGAAAAGAAAAACAAAGAAGCTTGCTTTCCCTCTCTCCTTCTTTCCTTACCTCCTTCCCCTTGCCTTCCTTCCTGCCTCTTCTAGGGGAAATGGCTACTGAAATCTAACATGCTTGGCCACAGCTGATAGGTTTACTACTCTCAAGAGCAAGGTTGGAACCACCAAATCCTGTGCAGATTGCTGAAGCCAACCATGGTTCAGACATGCCCCGATTCATGTGGGTGTGGAGACCTGTTTTATCAGAGAAGAGCTCCAGATTACACCTTGTGTTCTCTTCAATTGCTCTAATGACAGTAAAAGAGATCTCTTCAGATGGTACTGCCATTTGCCAACCATAACTTAGAAATTAAAGGCTGTTGGTAGCTAGCTTTCTCTGAACATGAAGCATTAAAAGTTCACACCTACTTCTTCCCTCTCACTTACATGAAAATCACGTCATGGTAAGCAACTATTGTACTGTACTTCCTTCAAATAACTCAGGCTAATTATTCACTTAGGGTTACACGTATATGTGCATAGATATGTATATGATATAGTGATATGATTTCTTTTTTCCAAAAGTTAAAACATTCAGAAAGTCAAATGTAACACAAAATACCTTGGATGGCACATTCTGTGGGTAGAGGTTTTAAAAAATTTTTTATGCAGAAGTATTAAAAATTTCCTCAGAAGTTCCCAGGCAAATGGGTACCTCTTTAATTTTCACCCTAACAGCAAACTCTTCTACAGGTTTTGTTTATTTTGAGGAAACATTTCACTTTTTTTCCCCAAGACTTGAGGTGTGAATGATGCAAAACAGTATTTGGATATGTAAACTGAGTTATTTGCATAATGCATTACTAATCAGCAAGCATAAATTCTGGAATCTGAAGAACTGAAATCAAATGTCACCAAATTTTTTAAAATCCAGATTATAAAAGTAAAGAGCATCACCCTTCACTGAAATAATGTACACACATTTGCATTCCATTTATAATAAGGAGAAATTATGCCCACAGAGGTTTCTGAAGAATTTTAAATAAGTGGCCTTTGATGTATGCTGCTTCGCTCTGACTCAATATTATGAGGCATGAAGGTCCTAAATTTACAGCCACAGCCACAGAACATGAAGCAAAGTGAAGGTATTTGCATCAAAAAGAGCAGATGTCCCCCCAGCCCCACCCTGGGCTCATCTGCTATTGAGCCTCCAGGAATCCACTGCCTACACCCGCCATCAGACCACATTGGCTGCCACAGCCCCAGGAGCCAGAAGCTGTCTACACCATTCTGCTGCTGGCTTCCATGGGTGTGTGTATGCACAGGCTTAGCCCCCTGCTCACAGATAAACTCTAACACAGATGTGCAAACAGCAGAAAGAAGAAAAAAATCACTGCAGCTTTGTACATTCTCTTTCTCAACTAGGCATGACAAAACTAAATTTGAAAAACTATGTGTTTGAACAAACACTTCTAAGCTAGGAATGAAGGGAAGGAGAGCAGGCAAAGGAGGTGTAGCCTAGTAGTCAGCCCCTGACAATGGTCCCTTCCCCAGGCCCACACAGTGGAAGGGGCAGGTGACTCATCAGGCCTTTAATCTCCGCAAGAGTCACCTGCATACTACAAAGTCCTGAAAATGAACATGACAGCATACACAAGCTTCTCTCTCTCTCTCTCTCTCTCTCTCTCTCTCTCTCTCTCTCTCTGTCTCTCTCTCTCTCTGTCTCTCTCTCTCTCACACACACATGCACATCGTTGAGGGTGCCAGGTTACATTTCCACAACAGCTGCTCCTATTGTCTATTGCCAGTGAAGCCAAACCAGCCTAAAATTTAATTTAATCTGCTGTAAACCCAAGTGTCAGGCACTTAGATGGCAGCTAAAAGCACCACTCTCAGATAACTGAGTGACACTTGCTAATAATGGCCTCTTTGAGAAGCAAGTGGGAGCAGACATTTTGTGAAGCCAGAGGGACCCATGCCTGAGGACTCCGCGAGGCTGGACTCAGCTTCCAGCCCACAGAGCCAGTGAGGGGGGCTGTGGGAGACCCATCAGTGACCTCGCCACAAAATGCCCCTTCCCAGCTCTGCATCACTGCCCTGCTCCCTGTCACCTTCCAACATTGTGCCCCAGTGCCCAGAGAGGGCCTTGCAGCCAGCCACTGGGCACTTCCCACCCGATTCTTCCCAATGCCCTTTGCAGCTGAGGCGCTTCAACCAACAGCAGTCAAACCACCTCCAGCACCTCCTCCAACCCTGCACAAGGCTGGGGACCGCTTTACTTCAGGAGAACAGAGCACCATACACAGAACACACCCCAAGATGGCTCTCTACGTAATGGTGCCTCTTCTAGACAGCAAATTAAACTCACAACAGTGGCCAGGGTTCAATTCCTGGCCTGCCTTGCATGCCTTGGCCCCAGGGCATAATGAAATGACAACTGAGACTGGGCATGGAGGTGCGCACCTATAATCCCAGTGCTTGGGAGGCTGAAACCAGGAGGGGCAGTACAAGTCCAATCTATATAGTGAGACCCTGTAGACCCTGTACTAAATACAAACAAAAAAAATTGAGATCACAGGTACTTTCTTTCCCCCACAGGACACTTGACCTGTTCCTACCATTAAGCCCAAATCTTAGTATAAAAAGAGCACCGCCTGGGCATGGCCATTTTGCCCCCTAGCACAGATGCAATGTTTTTATTTTCAGGAAGATCTCAAAGATATACAGAGAAGATGGAGTAAGTCAATGCCTGAGAACACTCAATCTTCCAGCTTCAACCACTAGCAACTCACAGCTGTTCTTGTCTTATCCATAACACTATCACCTCCACTGCCCACTGGTTTATTTTGGTTGCTTCTACGCATCATATCATTTCATCAGTAAACACTTCAATATGTATTTTTAAAAGATAAGAACTCCTTGTTTCTCTTCAGCATAGCCACAAAACCGTTAATAATGTTTTAGCATGCAAAAGCGCAGCTACTTTAAACTCAGAAATACTTCCTACCTGGTCATGTGAAGGAACCCCTCTCCCAAGGTTCAAGACTGAAGCTGCCCAGGAAAGCATTCAGAGAATGGAGTCATGGAACTGGTCGAAAGCCTCTTTGCCTGACAGGCCAGATCCCTGCTCCTTGTACAGCCTTTGCCTTATTTAGGGCTGAGAGCACTCTCAGCAGTTCTCTGTGACAGTCTTCACCCTCTTTACTGCCCCCAAAAGCCTCCACTGTTCCTCGTTCCCCATCTTCTGGTCCATGACAGCATCAGACAAGCAGGTACATGTTCAGAACTGGTGCTTATTTCCCTTCCCAGAAAGTGTTGTCCTAGATGGTTCTGCACCAAATTCATTGACAGAGCATGTCTTGGATCTACAGCTGACTAGATATGTCAGTTATGTTCCAAATGGGTTTTCACAGGTCAAGGTTCTGTAGGCAAGAGCAAATGCTATTTTTAGACAGGATAAGGTCACAATGCTTTTACGAGACAGTGAGATCTACAATAAAACCTATTGATCAGCCTCTGGAACTAGTGCTTCAGAGAGACACAAAGATTGAAACAAAAATTGCCCAGCCATTCTCTCTGTAGACTCAGTGGGTAAAAGCTTGTTGGACTTAGTATCTTTCAGGATATAAAGTAAGTAAGAAGGAACTGTACGGATTACTGAAGTCCATCTAACCGGATGCAGAGACAGGCCACAGGAAATGAACTTGTGGCTAAACTCCCAAGGAGGGAGACATCGAGGCAACAAGTGCTGGTTGTGAAGGGGAGCCCCCTCAACCCAGAAGAGGTACAAAGGAAGGGGCGTCATGCAGAACTTCTGCCTGAGGCCAGGATCCCAAAGTTTGCCAATGTGATCCTCAATCCAGGGATATATATGTAGCAGACTCACAGATAAGGACAGGAAAATGGAATCTGAGGAGCATGCTGTCTTTGTGGGCACAGTTTTAAGTCATCTATACTTACTTAATGGAATCACAGTAAGTTCTGTAGATCTTTCAGCATATTTCCTCTCTCCCTCTTCTTCCCTCTTCCTTCTCTCTACATAAAATCATTATAGGTGCACCAGTATGGATGCATGGATACTTGTAGTACGTACAAATATATATTTATATAAATGCATATATGTTTTATGTTATATCATATGATGGCAGGATTAATGAGTTTAGGGATCTTTTTTCTTTCCAAAAAGAGAGAATGGTAATAAGTCTGTTGTTACAGGTATAGCACACAGGACATAATTAAGAAAAATCATTGAATGGCAGATGAAATTTGAGGAATAAAATTAGAAACTATATAAACAAACAACTACACAAACATCCAAGTAAATGAATTAAGGGCAAAGACAGCCACAGAAAAGTTATTCGACTAACTACTCTCATGAATTGACAAAGGTTTTAGCAAAAAACCCTAAATGATTTATTTAAATCAAACAGGTGCTTTAAGCAAACACACGAATGTACTGAACTATCACTGATTAAACTTTGGCCAAAAGTCTAAAACTTTGAAGCCCACTATGTCTCTATAAATATCTCTCCATGATCAGAGGTGCTTAATTGTTTTGGGGACTCAGAACCACAAGAATGAATATCAAAATGTAGGGTTTCTTCATTTATCATCTGCTCGCATCTCACAGCCCAGCTCACCCACAAAATATGCCACGGTAAACATAATCCATACATCACACTGAGACCCGGCTGACCCCATTAGTGAGCCGGACTATCCCGGTGGCAGCTTCTCCTCACACATTAACAATACATTGGCTGGTACATTTGCCCAACACAATAGAAGGCGGGAGGCAGAGAGAGAAGAACGGGCTGAGAAACCCTAAACTTCATGTCTGAACCCATATTCTGTTGCCTATCTGTTTGGCATGAATGCTATTGTGCTCTCATTTCAGGTAATAGTTGAAAAGGAAAGGACAGACTCTGGTAGCAGCCACTCATTCGGTCAGTCCATTTATCTTCTTTTGGGCTGGGTTAAGACTAAACTATTTTCTTCCCTCTCTCATTTTCTGGGAGTTTTCTTTTCATCAAAGACAGAAAAGCAGGCAAAATCTGAAATAGCTGATTACTATTGCCCTTATAGAGCACTGCTATAAAAATCCCTAAAACATTATAAATTAAAGAGGCAATAATTTAAATAAATTACTTTTTTATTGAAGCTATAGATCTCAAGAGTACCCATGTCCTACAAGGAACACATATTTCACAACTGGTTCATATTCTCTTTATTCTAAGCACATGGGATCATAAAAAAAAGTTTTAGATAATCATTATCCAAAAGAAAATTTCCAATGCTCCCCTATTCAGCGTGCTTCTGGAAACACCATCTTACATCTAATTTAATGCCATGTGTAAGTGGCATTTTCTGGACAGCATAGAACACAAACTTCTGTACTATAAGGCAGTGGCAAACACCAAGTTTAAAAAATGGATTGTAAATATCTCATGTCCTAGCATAGGCCATATGCTTTTACCTACCCATGAGGAATTTTAAAAAAAAAGAACAAGAACATTTCCCTCAATTTATGCTGTCTTCCAACACTAGCAGAGGGAGAGTTCTTCTAAACATGTTGCATCGGATGCCTTTAACAAGCAAGAATTTGAAACTCCAAGAACTCAGCATATGCAAGCTATGTCCATACACAGCAACCAGCTTTTAGGAAAAGGAGGAAGGAAAATATCACTGAATTCAGTCAGTTAATTGAATTTAAAATACCTGGTTGTTTGAATTCAACTGACTTCTTTTTCAAACATATTTCTATTTTGACACTCTTATGATTGTCAAAAAAAAAAAAACAAGCTTGGAAAAAAATACACATTACATTCTTTGGAGATTATATATATATATATATATATATATATATATATATATATATATATACAGCTTGCAACAATTAAAAGATAGAGCAATCTTATAAGGCTGGAAGCGCCTATGAGTTATCACCATTCCATTATGCCATGCTTTAATTTTGCTTCCAGCAATTTAAAAGAGCCATTGAGCTCTCTGCTTGGGGAATCAGAAGCCTGTGCCTTGTTCCTCCCCATACCTTCCATCATGGAGCCAAATTAAAAAAAAAAAAAAAATACTCCACCCACCTTGCAGGTAAGCTCCAATCTGCAGAGATCCTGAAGAGTTGAGGAAGGAACTTGGCCAGGGGTATTCACAGTGTGCTAGGAGCTTAGAGACTCACCTAGTTCCAACAACTGATTTTATAGATAGGAAAACCAGAATTTCAAGATAGGAAGGGGAACCCAAGGCCCCACAACAAGATACACCAGGATCAGAACTCAGACATCCTGATTCTCAGCCCAGGGTCTTTTCACTATTTCTAAAAGTCAATATTTGGTTTTAAAAAACCTTTAATGCTTCAAAGACCTCAATTCATCACCACCCCAAACTAGTTTCAGTAATTTTTCTATTGCCTTCATAGAAGGGTAAATGTCTACTTGTAAAGTTTTTATTACTTTTTATGTGATCTTCATCTTGCTTTATTGTTTGGTAATCAAAACTAGTTTACCCTAATGCCCTCAACTGAAGAGTCTTCAGATGACAGTCAGATACTGTTATTTTTTAGTAGAGGATCGCAGCAGGGCTGAAAAAAAAAAAAAGGTGCAGGATTTATTTTGTTTATCTAGAGGCTTTCTTTCTATAACAAGGATTTAACATTCTTCATACAAAAGTCATGGTTTCTTTTACTGTTAAGTCCTGCAAATTTTAATCCAGATCAAATTCAGAAACTGGGGATTTGAGCAAATGCAGAATCCCATATTTTAGGATGATATGTTCTAATAGAAAACTAGTGGTTGATTTTATTTTGTTTTCTTTCCCAAGAGATTGTCAAATAGTTTTCATTTTTAAAAGAATTTCAACTTCAGATTGTGCCAATGCCAAAGTCTCTATACATCCAATCAATCAATAAATAAGACAAACAAAGCAACATATGTTTATCCTTTACCAGTTGGGACGTGTACATTAATTACCACAGATTGTCTCCTATGCCTCCTCCCCCGTCACAGAGAGCAGTGCTCAGAAGGGTCCACAAAATAAAAATGTACAGGATAATTAAATGGATATTTATAATTAGAACTTAATAATTTGCATCAGGGACAAATGAGGTCTGATTTTAATCTGCAGCACATTTAGATTATACCAAAGATAGTATAATTTGATAGTTTATAAGCCTCCTCTCGGATTATCAAACAATACCAAGCCTCCAACTGAAGCATGTCTGTGTCAGGAGTGTGTTAAATAAGATGCAATGAAAATGTTTGACAACGTGAAAGCAGTCATAAATTACATGACAACTGTGTAAAAGTCATGATGAGACAAATAAAGGGTTGACCTATAATGCGTCTGATTCACCGTGACACACACAACTCCCTGTACTAATCTCTGCCTGGCCAACACATTCTTAAGCGGGAAACTACTTAGTACCAGGAACACTGTAAATTATCACTAGTCAACAGCATTGATTTTTAGTCAACATTTCAATCAGGTTGAAGTAGAAATACTACCCAGTTCATCCAACAGCCTCTTAACCAGTCCACTGCCCCTCTGAGGTCTCCCCCGTTATGGCTTTGTTAAATTTCCATTGCTCTCACCACTCAATATTTATTGTAGCTTTGCCACGTTCAGGCACTTGGCCTGAAGGGTCACCAGCCTGCCTCTTGGGACATTAAATTCGTGCTTACCTTAACGAAGGCAGAACTGAAAAAAGAAACAAAAGGCCACCATCTGAGATCTGGCCTGATTTTTAAGGGAATAAAAGAAAAACTAGGGGGGGAAAAATAAGGGTTCTAAAGCAATAGTATTCCTTTTATCATTTGAGCTTTCCAGTCCAGGAGTCCCAGGAAATAAAACAAAGACCTTCTCTTTCTGGGCAGTAAGGGAGCCCCACCACACTCTTCAACCACAGTTATGTAGAGACAAAACAGAGGGACACATCAAGGAGGTGGGTGGGGGAAAGTACTGGCGCACGAGCCACAAAGGGTGGACATGCCTGCCCAGAGGCATGCAATGGAGGCCTGGAGCAGCTACCTGTATCCCATCCCCAGCTTGGATGTCCCTTTGGATCTGCACCAGTGAGAACCTGGGAGTGTATGTGAACAGCCTCCCTTGAGTGGAGCAGAGTGTTCCAAGGCAGCAGCAGTCCCTTCCACCAACCTGCCACTGTCCACAGAGCCTATGCACACAGTAGGTGCCTTCTAATTACTGCAGTGACATAATGGGCCACAACATAGCCATTTGGCTTGGGAACACATTATATAATCTCTCTAGAAGGAACTTGTTTCGGCAAATATTAATGGTGTCAGAGCGGCCTGCTGAGTGCCTAAAGGAGGGTGCCGTGAAGCTGCACATTGCCTGTGAGAGCCACAAGTGGACCAAATAGAGTTGCTGACTGCAGTTCCCATTCACAATTTCCCTCCATCTCTGGACCTGCCTTTCCACTGTACTCCTTCAGTCAGAAACGGAAGTCTCTCTGAAACACTCGAAGTGTGCTATTGTCCGCAACACGACCCTCACACACACATGCTCAGTTTCTACCTCATGATATAATTGTGCTTATCTCCTCTCTCCTCCCTTTAAAGGTGTGCTAAGAGAAGCCAGTGCCAAAGAGAAAGGCAGAATTTGCCAGTCCTTAAAAGCCCTACCTTGGTTTCTTGGTAACCCCCTCCTGCCTTCTAACCACACCACGTCACACACAAATAATAAATCATCTTCCTTCTACTTCACAAGACCCTCACCCAATTTCTGGCTCAGAAAGGGCCAGAAAGTAACCACATACAGAGCAGAACTCCTTATACTGAAGCTGTTCCAACAGCTCACAGGCTCCACCAGTATGCCTGGGATGTCTACCCAGAGGCTAGATGGGAAAATTCTTTTCTTTCCCAGAAAGTACAAAAACTTGACCACAGAACCCATGTTACAGCCAAGCGCCCAGGACCATAGTTCCCTCCCCAGTGGGTGGCCAGCCCCCACTTCAGACAGCCTCATAGCTACTGGAAACATAGCAGAGAGTACTAACGAAAATTCTTGATAGCTGGGGACCCCCAGGAGAGTCAGCCAACCCTTGGTAAGCCTCAGGCCCCTACCCGACGCCTGCACTTCTAGAGCTGCCGAGAGACAGGAGTAGTGCGTCAGATGCTATGATGACAGCGGCAACTCTCACGTGCACCTTGGGTGGCAGGCAATCTGTGTACTGTCTCTCATTTACGCTTCTAGATACCATGAGGCAGACACTTCGTGCTGTCTCCATTTCACATAGGTTAAATGATTTGCCAGAACTCTCGCAACAAGTTGAGAGTGAAGAAATTCTGTGAACCCACAGTGACTTTGACACACACCCACGAACATGTTCCCCATGACGTAGCACATTTCTAGGGGGGCAGGAAAATACTGTGAAGACTACCAGTGGTCAGAAGCCCTTGCCCTGTACCCCAGCCGCCAGATCTGCAATGGCTACTAAAGGGCTCCATCCAAGGACACCCCCACACTGGCTCAGGCTGGAAGAACCCAGCCCTGAGGCATAAAAAGACTCAGCACTGTAAAAGCCTCTGCTCTCCTCTCACCCCAGCCTGCTGTCCCCGCACATGAGGAGCTACCCAAGACCCTCATTCCTACCAGAGGAGAAAGTTCCAAGCTACAAGGCATGATCATAAATGCCTGTTTAGGTGCTTTCCATGCACCTAGCACTAATATAAAAGCCTATGAGAGTTCTCACATAGCCCTAGCAGTGGCCCTACAATTCCCACAATTCCCCCCACTTTAAAGATAAGGAAAACTGAGTCCTGGAGAGATGAAATGTGCCCAATATTGCACAACTTGAAATCTTAATACCTCTTCACTTTTAGCCTAAACCACTAATATTTCACATAGTCAGAGGCTGAAGAAGAAACTAAAGGAGATGAAACATATCTTAGAGACTTAATACCTCCTCTCTGAGTCCCTCTTCCCTTTTTTAGCAACTTATGCTACAAAGACCTCTAGGTGGAACATAATGAGACTACCTCTAAGGTTGAATTTTGTGGGTAACCTATCAGGCCCAGAGGCCCTCAGACTTTCCCAGTTTCTATTTGCTAACAAATAAGGAGTCTAAAACTCCACCTCCCTTATGAGGTTTCAGCCCAGGGTACAAGGCATGATTTTATCACATTTTATATGGATATTTGTATCGGCGCCTTTTTGAGGCTATGGAGGAAGGTACTGCATTAACAGTATTTTTTGGACAGGTCCCCAAACCACTTGGATAACCGGATGTTCCCTAGCTGGAATTCTCTGAACCAGGCTTCAGCCCCAGCAGCCTCTCTGGTGGGAACCAGAACATGCCTCCTGCCAGTAAGTAACAGGGAAATTCAATTACCTCACCATGGTGGCGGGAGGGCCAGGACTGCACATTAAAAGAGCTACAAATGTCAGGAGTTACTGGGCTGATGACTTGTGCTTGCCAACACTCCTATGTGGAATGCATAATGTCACAATAAACTAAAAAACACAGAAACAGACCAAAAAAGATAAGCTAATGGAGAGCACAACCGACCTGGATGCATGGACCTGCCATCAGTCTAGCGCAAGAAGGGCTGCCACAAGTACACCTTTTGCCCATCCCTGGCTTTCCTGGGCCTTCCTTGTGTATTACCTTTCTTGGCTTTCAATGGATTAGTTCACAAGTCCTTTCCAACGAGATAAACTCCTGCCATTAAAAAAAAAAAAAAAAAAGTTTCCACTGCTCTCCTACCTGCACACGCAGGCCTTGTTGCACCCACGAGCTCACACACACTGCTCTGCTAGCACAACCAGCCCTTCCAATCCCAGCCCTCCGGTTACTGGCGTTATCACAACTCTTATTTTCCCAATGGCAAGCCAGGAAAGATGATAGAACCTATGTGTGTAGCCAAAAGACTGGCCTCAACTGGTTCAGAGGAAAAAATATTGAGCTGTCTTTTTTTTTATTTTTTGCCTTTAGCCAGAAGGCTAATGAAGCTGATGTACAGTCGGCAGGCAGAAAGAAGAAAGAAAGAAGAAAGAAAGAAAGAAAGAAAGAAAGAAGGAAGGAAGGAAGGAAGGAAGGAAGGAAGGAAGGAAGGAAGGAAGGAAGGAAGAAAGAAAAAAAGGAAGAAAGAAAAAGAGGGGGTGTTTTAAAGACCTGGCTGCACTGGGGCCCTGACACGCTCACATCCAAAGCCTGGCCCTCGGCCAAGTTCATCTGTTAATGGACAGCCACAACCAGGGCCCCGCACCTCCCCCACCTCAGCCCCTCCCGAATCTTCTCTGTTCTACCTCTTTCCAGCTCCTAAAAACTAGACATCGATTATGTCTGTGCTTTTCCCTTTCTATTCAAGATAAACAAAGTGCTTCAAGTTCAGGGCGCACCCTGGGACCCTTGACAAAACAATCTATCATTCTGTCTGCTAAACCAGTCTGGCTACACCACGGCCAGGGAGAGCAAGGCTCCCAACACACAATTTTCCCTTTGTGCTCCTTCCCTCTTGCCACTAACCTCCTTTCTTTACCACCTTCTCCAGAGCAGATGGACTTGACCACTTTCCTTAAGCCCCTCCTGGCAACCTCAGAAATTAAAGAAAAGAACAGAGCTCCTGGAAGACCCTCCTCCTGTGCAGGTTCCCCTCCCCCACCGTGCCCCATCCTCCACACGCACACTTGGGTCCCGATCCTGTCTAACCTCACAATCCTTTCCACCTTCTCACCACTGACACCACCCAGAGAATAAATTAAATGCAGAGACTGCCCCCTCCTTTGCTCTCTGCAAGAATATTTTAAGTGAGTTTTGTTTTAAATCATTTCCATTAATTTATCCTGACTTGCAATTAAATGTAAGTACATTTTTTACAACCAGTGCGGAATGTATTAATTATAACTACAAATGGTCAAATGAGAGCACAGTCCCTCCTAAAAATATTAATAAAATATATAATAAATAATATTAATGAAACAAAAATAGATTCATAAGCTTTGGCCGGGGCTTTTATTATTTCATGCAAGGGGAAAAGAAGCCAAAGAAACTTGCTAGACACACTCTGGCAGAAAGCTAAGGGGCTACAACCATTAAACACTAAGGGCTAGGAGTTTTAGCTGTGCCCTGTGAGGGGCCCAGTGCAGAGGCCCCATTAGAAGCCCATGGCTCTAGCACTCAAGGTAAGGCTCTTGAAGGTCTTAACTATGTGGAAAGGATAAGTTGGCCACGTGCTGCTTTCTCTTTTTAAATCAGCCCCAGCAGGGCAAATGTCACTATCCACTCCCCCCATGCAGGCCAAATGGACTCCCCCTACCCCAGTGGGTAACAAGCCTAGACAACACACAAGGCTCGGGATTCCAGCACCACCAGTGTCCAGCTCGAGGCACCCTACCCTGCACAGCCCTGGAAGCTGCCTTTGTTCCTGCCACACAGCCAGGCCCCTGCTAACCTGTCTCCCCATCACTCAGCCTCTGCCTCACCCCCAGTACTCCCTGCCCCTCACCCTCCTCCGCAATCCAACACACCCACTGCACAATCGAATCTAATTAAGATCAGGAAGAAATTTGCATTTTCCTTTCACTATACCCTCAGTAATCACAGAAGTTCTTCAATTTTTGAGAATTTTGTTCCTCTGCTAATTATTTCCCTCATTTTGCATTTCAAGGCACAAAAGCAGTCTATCTCGCTGGTGGTCTATTAATAGTTTGAAGTTGGGAGCATCAGAGAGTAGTGTTTTTTTTTTTTTTTTTTAAACCCTCTTAAAACTATTCTGTCATTTCCAGTTTTGTAAAAAGTTTTTGTTGCTGTAGTTAATGATGATGGTGTTAATGTTTCTTCAATATTCTGAATATTAGGATTTGGGCTATCCCTTAGAATACTTACTCCTGACTGGTTTGCTGATTTACAAAATCTTGGTATGTAAATGGCGGTGCGTGCACACACACACACACACACACACACACACACACACAAACACACACACACAGGAAGAAGAAAAAAGAAAATTCTTTGGCATAAGTATATGTTTGCTGATCAAATTTCAGATCATGTGTTGTTCATTATGACTTTACTTGAAAAAAGTTTGCCCCAGTGAGATGGATTTGTTTTATATGCTTTCTACCCTTCCACTCCCTTTAAGTACTTTGAAAAACAGTATAATTTTTTTAGAGTACATTTAAAGCATGAACTGGTTTGGATTAAAACAATGTTTCAATGTCTGTAGATTCCCTCAAAATACATTTTCAAAAGGCATATGCAAAGCCACACATGATATAGAAGGAGCTAATGAGATTGTCCCTCCAACAAAATTTAATGGTAATTTAAGAAATTCTAATAATTTTCATTTGCTTCCTACAGAATTATTTGTGTACTTGACATTTATATAGTTTCTCCATTATATACCAATCTGCCCTGGCTATACTAGATTATACCCATCTACTAGAATGAAATTTGTACTCCATATAAGCAGAAGTTTCCAGTTGGTTTTGACTTGCCATTATGTTTCAATGTAAAGTATTACAGCTGAGTCTAAAGCACAGCCACTCCACGCTCAGGTTTTTAACTCTAATACTGTAATCTTTCTTGCTGCTTCAAGGGCTGTGTCAGTGTTTACATTCCTGGAAGTTAAATAAACCAACATGGCAAAACTCCTAGATGGACTGAATAATAAGGTTTGTGATGACTAAATTGTTTACTTTTTACCTTGTTAGGATCCCTTTCTTGTAAAGTTTGAGGGAAAGAAAGAGAGAGAAGGAATTAAGGGGGTTGATATGAGAAAGAGAGAGAGATTTATACATGGGCTTCCCTATGTCACAAAGACCTTCCTGTTCACAGCCAGTGCAACCAAAGCAGCATGCCTAAGTCTTGCCTTTTTTTGCTTTGTTTTCCTAAATACCAGTTCACCTGAACACTCCCTTCTCCACACCCCACCCATCCCCAACATAAAGTATGAAGATTTTTTTTGCCCATTTTCAAATAGCAAATCATCCATTAGATTTCATCATATCTTAGTAAAGCAATTACATCAAGAAAATGATAGTGCGTGTGGAATCAATTATGCATGCAGTTGGCCGGAGACCAGAGGCTGTGAAGTCGGAGAGGGCAGAATCGCTCGACACACACAAATAAAAAGCCCCTGGATCTCACAGATGGACCCCATCAGTTCATCTTACTGCCTAAAAAGTTCATGCACTTAATAATTTATTTGTGTTCTGGATACTGTTTCCCAGCTGAATATTAACAACTTTGAACTGAAGCATGCTTTTAGCATGGTATGGACGGGAGTCACAGTAGGGCAAGGCTAGGTCCCTAGGAGGTTAAAATTATAGTTCTGTTTCTTACACACTATTCATTTTCCATCACAATTTATTTTCTTTCATTAAACATTCCTTTTAATCAGAATATCAGTTTTGTGTTCTGATTCTGCTTGTTAACCAGTGATAAACTCTTCAACCAAAGACGAGTAAATTGACAACGCAGCAGAGGCCACTCCACAGCCAAGGCAAACGCCAAAAGCCCAGGCTCTCAAAAGTCGGAAACCATTAGTGTTGTTAGCACCTTGTTTTCACAACCAGGGCACTCAGGTACCTTGAGGAAGACAGGAGGGAGCCTAAGGACCCTGACTTACTTTAGCTACTAAAAAGGGACACTCAGTCTCTCGGAGGAGGAAAACTTACTAGATATAAAAGGTAAAAGAGGTATCCAAAGCCAGAGCCAAAAGATTACTGAGGTGCTGGCAATTTATTTAAAGAAAGCCAAAACACTGATTGTTAGAAAGATTTGTAGCTTTCGCTCTTCCAAAAGAGAAACCTGATGTCTTAATAGTGCAACATCCAAGCCTCCCTGCCATCAAATAGCTAACAATGAAACTGCCCAGCAGTGTCTGTGGGGGACAGAGACAGGCAACCCAGATTTCTGTGTATCTCAGGATATGCCTCTATCGCATACTTAAATTTTACAATCTTCTCCCCAAATGAGAATGATTTCCAGCCAACACATCCACAAACTGTACTTAACATTAAAAGAAAATGGATAAAACATATGTAATTACTCAAGGTTAGACTTCTAATTCCTCAATTCACTAAAGGAAACTTGGCAAGAAGATGCATCATTTTGCTCCTTTCTGCTGGGGCATCTGAGGAGGAGAGCCACTGAGGCAGCTAATACACAAAACATGATCAAAAGTGATTAACAACAGCTTCATATGCAAATTGCATTAATGAAGGAGTGCAAAGTCATCATGTAAATTAAATATGTCAAATCTCTTGGTGAACTTTCAATCTTGAGAAGAAAAAACACTGCTTTAATTTTTTTATATCATCAATTTTGCAAGATTGAAAATCTAAGAATCTTGGTGTTATAAACAATTTTCACCTTTTTTTTCTCCTTCAGCAGGCTGACAGGCCAGCCTGATGTGCACCGAATGTACATGTTAATAGGCCAATCAAAAATGCAAAACAATTCGCAATTACTGGAAGGACCTAATGGTCATTAGAATTTACAACTAGGTAATGAACTGAAGTCTGCCCACACCATGCATATTCATAAAGCAATTTAGCCTTTGAAGATTAAAGAAGTGCTTAAAATTCAAATGAGCTTTAGCAAATTATCAGTAAGATTCATCCAAAAAGCAAAGGGTTTTTCTTCCTATGATTTCCTCATTTTTTAATGCAAAATTGTTATATCTTCCAGACTGAGCTTAAACTAAACATAGAGCTTCTAGTCAAGCCAAAGGGGCTAAGAGACAGACAGAGGCTGCAAACATCGGTACAGACTTTGTTCATAAAACTAAGCCCTTAAGAGCCAAACCTATCTCTAAACATGGTAATTTATCAAAAACAGCCCAGAGTTGCTCATAGGCAGTACTGCAGTCCTCCAACAGCACAGATTAACATGCGTCCCTCCACCCTCCCAGAAAGCCTTTCTCCCCTCAAGTCGCCTCTCCTGTGTAAACATTCACTATGGCAGAAAAACAGCTTTTTCATCAGCTTGGAGTGGCACTGATTTTAGAAGTTTCAGCTTCCAAAAGGAACCAAGGAAAGAAGAAGAGGAAGGGAAGAGAAGGCAGGGGTTTACTTCAGTGGAGTGAAAATCTTGTCCTTTGGTATTTGTCGTCCTGATTTCTCCCTTTCTGCAGTGGCAGCACTTAATCTGAGAAGAGGTCATGCAGACATCGGATGACATTCAGAAAGTTGTATTGTCCACCCACCACCACCAGCCCACCCCCGGCTATTAGAGAGTATCGTGGGAATTTGGATTTTCATGCTTCCCAATTACCAGCCTGGGGAAGAATCCTTTGCTTGAATGCTGACACCTTACTAACCTCCTGACATTTAAAAAAGTCTAGTTACAGAATTCCCAATGAAGCCCTCCTCTTCCCCCACCCCAAATATCCCGGCCCAGGTGAAGGCATAGAAGCATGTGGAAGTGCTATCCCAGCCAATGTAAAAGTCAGTCTGAGACTAACAGCTTTGAAAGGGCCACGTGTCCATGCTGACAGCTCTACTACTAAACCCAAAAGGCTCTCTGCTGTGGGAATTTTGTTTGAACGCCTACTAGAAAACATTACAATAACTTCTCTCTGCAACCCTTCTCTCCCTACACCCCTCCCAGCCTTCAGATTTTTTATAGAGTTAATATTATGGAAAATGTGGGTGCATTAAGAACTGAAGAAGAGAAGAAGAAAGCTTTAGGTACTGCTCTTGGTCCATGCTCAAAAGAGCAACACATTTTAACATTTGTTAGAAAGGACAGGACATAAAGCTGCATGGAACCTACATCCACAACCATCTGTATGAGTCACAGGTCCACAGTCCTGACCAATTCCATTTGACACTAATGTTACTCTACATGAATGGAGTGCAATGAGGGTTGAGATGGGATGTGACAGGGTAAATCAGAATTAGATTAAAAACAAAAGTTTAGAAACCGATGCTACACTGCAGAGCAAATGGGACTTGAAGGCCAAATTTCCCCTAACTGCCTTCAAGTCGTTCTCCCTGTTAGAGTGCTTGCCTACCGCCCGTCCACTGGCAATGCAGCAGCCACATCAGAGGGCAGAGTGAGAGGCTTCCAGGAGGATGTGAGGTATCCTTCCTTAAATATAATGCCTATATATTTAATACACAGCAATTAACTTCTGGTCAGGAGTCTTCAGGCAGCAGGCTGCCCCAAGCAGATAGGAGGGGAGGAGGGCCCAGGGCTGGGACGAGCACAAAAGACAGGCCCAACAACAATGCTTGCTGTCAGCAGCTGAATTATTTTTATACAGGAATTTTTATCTCTATTGTACAAACAAGTACGTGTCTGTGCTGACTTGTTAAGCAATCCACTTGTATGTAGAATAAGGTTTTTTTTTTCTTTCTTGCTACCAGTCACACAGCTCCAAGATCAGAAGAAATACATAGTCTTTGAAGCTGCTCAAATGTTTTAGTTAAAAGGATAGCAGTTGTTTTCAAAGATCCAAGAGTATCTTTATCAGAATTAAATTTTTTCTTATTGATTTTTTCCCTTTAACATAACAAAAACATAACATGAGAAGGTTATGGTTTATTATTAAATTTTTTCCAGTCTTTAAATCACTCCTCAATAGCCAATGTTCACTTTTAAATGTAAAAGAATAATTTTTAAAAATCTTAAGGTGAGAGGAACAAGAAAGAAACTCCTGAGATTTAAATTTTAACATTGGTTAGTGCACTGTTTTAACTGGCAACTCAAAGGACTTAGGGTGGGAGAGTAGCAGTGGACAGCCAGTGGTTCATTGTGGGACTCCCCTAAACGTAAACTTATCATAAAGTCATGGTATATACCTTGAAGGAAAATGCTTCAGGTTTTGTTTTGGAGGAGCTGCACCCTCTTGCTGAAAAGGAAACTGTATTTGAAACATAAAAGATGGACTTGGCCCATAGTCCATTGTAGTCCAACTAAGGTAAAAGCCAACTTACACCTTATTTCCTTAAAATTAACAGGTGCAATTTTTTTCCACAGTTTTTTATGCATCATGACATATCAAGAAAATGAACAACTCATGAACATAAATTTAAATGCCCTGATACTTGACAAGAGGCTTCCTTGGTGTTCTATAGAAAGTTCAAAAAGAAACTAGAACTGGGGTAGGGCAGAGACACTTACACCTGGGCTCTTTTCGAAAGCACTCTTGCAGGTTTTGAAATATTTCCATTTATTTTAATGGAAGTTTTTAATCAGTGGATTTGCCTCTATCTAAAACCGAGATCAAATGTAGGTGTAATTGTTCAGTACCAACGCTAACAACCATGGAGATACAAATAAAAACTCGTTGTGAGTGACCAGAGGTCTCCAGGTGTCTCCTTCACCAACATATCTGCTCCAGGGTCTCACTGGGAGTTGCCTGGCAGAAAGGAGATTTTGTTCTGAATAACACACTGGCAACGCTATCTGGAGAAGGGTGTGCAGGGCGTCTTCTTGCCTCTTTTACAGTAAGTTTAAACCTGATCGTCTCACCTTTAGGTAGATAATGATTTGTTGTTTAGCACTCTAAAAACTCAGTGTTATCTATCTAAAGAGATCAAAAGGAAAGGAAAGAGGGAAAGCAGCGGCCCAGCCTACCTCTGTGCACACATTAGCGGTACGTACACACTGCGTCGCCTGAGAGGAGCGCCCTGCCCAGGTGAACTTTCCCAGAGCCTTGCACCAGACCTGTACAGATCGGTCTCCAGGACACACCAGGGATGACCCACTTCAACTCCCTGTCTGCAAACTTCTAATTCGCCAGTTCTCAGCAGTTCATTTTTCCAAGTGTTTTATTTCAGGAAATGTGTGTATTTTTCTTTGTACGTTTTGTGGATTTACCACAACTGGTTCTGACAGCCGTTGATTCTGTTAAATTAACACATTACAAAAATCTTCTTTAAAACCTCAAGCAACAGTGGACTCAAAACTATAATGGTAAAATATTTTAATGGAGTTCCAGTTGAGATTTACTTAAAAAAAAAAAAAAAAAAAGAGTACAAATGAAAGTACAGAAGTCCTTTAAGTCAGCACTCAAGTTAAATTGAATGTGTGTGTGTGTGTGTGTGTGTGTGTGTGTGTTTAATGGGGAAAGAGGGGTGTTACAAATCACCACAAATATTTACACTGTAATCCCTTTGTTCAAATCACATACTTTTAACAAGAAAAGCTGAAACTGTGGCTATTTAAAATTTTAAATATTCAAATGCCTATAATTAACCATATGAAACAAATTATGTCACATTTCTCCACACCAGCACATGCAAAAAAATTCTGGTGGTGGATGGGGAGGTGGCAAAGATGGGGAGACAACTTGGAGAGGAGGAAAGGATGATGTTTTCATTTTGCTCTAGATCAAAGGAGAGCAAGATGGAAACTGTGGCATAGCGAGCATTCTTCCATTGCTGTCTTTCACACTGGGCTATCTAAGTTTATACAATTCCCCTGACTAGCTGCATATTAAGCTTGCTGTGTACAGCTTTATTATGGTGCGGTGGTGGAAGAAGCATTAATATTCCAGCTCGGCATCTGACAGGGCATTTACATGCGCCCATCTGAGCAGCACCTGAGAGCCCCTCCAAGGTGCAGTAACTGTGTGCCTATTGTAAAGGCAAATGAAGCTCACCTATTCCCTGCTGGGATCAGAAGTGACCTCGCTCCCCCCCCAATGCCTCAAATCCTTCCCTTGCCAACCTAACTCAATGCCATCACAGAATGACGAATGAGCTCAGAAACAGACCCCAAGTTACTAACCCTGCTAAGAACAGCGAAAGCCTTTCCTGAAATCTTTTAAAAATGCATAGGGAGTGCAGCTGGCCAGTAAAAAGCTGGGAGACAAATTCCAGTGAACCCAATATGGAATACGTTACACTCTAAAACTGATTAGAAATACAGTCTGATGTTTACTGGCTTCAAATTGAGTTTGGCATCTAGTCCACTGGCTTTAATAATCCTGGCATTTTTTATTATTATTATTTTAAATCTGCCTTTGGTCTCTGGGAGCACATGTACAGAGCTGAAGAATTCTTATTCGTCAGGTTACATTTCCTGGAAATTAAGTTTGTGACAGAAAATGACTCCAGTAGCAATAATATGGTTCGTGCTCAAATTAATTAGGTCATTGTTGTAAAAACTACAGGGCAAATTACAAAGGTAAATTTACTGGCATTGGCCAGTGCTCTATACCCTGGCAGTAAAGGAAAAAAGCACTTTAAGGGTACTTGTTTACCTGGGCTTGAGAAGCAAACAGAGAAGACAGGCACATAATGATCAATTTTCTGTTTGTATTACAAAGAGAAATAATAGTCATTTTTCATTAAATTATATAGTCTGAACATATTTTATAAACTTTATTAATGTCCCCCAAACTAACATATAAAATAAAAACCAGCTTGATTTGAAGTAATATTAAAAGTGGGCCCTCAGTTTAAAAATCCTTCTTTTTAAGTCCTTGAAATAACAACACTGCTGACACAGCCGTGACCCACATGAAATCTGAACAAGCAGAAAGGTACTAAAGATCCTTGGTGATTAAATCTCACGCTAAAAAAGTGGCTAGGTGCCAGGCTGGGTCTAGCTTGATGCTAAGTGCTTTTTACTGCACAAAGCTGGTACTACTATATGTAAAAACAGACTTGGGCGTGGGGTAAATTTTGTCAAATGATTTCTTTGTACAATAAAGGGTGTGAATAGACGAACCAAAGTGGATTAAATTAACACTGAATGACGCAATCTCAGTGTATCTCCCTAGTTGGGCTTTCTACTTCAGTTAAATTTAATATTTTTCCCCAAAGGAAAGCCAGACTCTCTTCTTTATCCAGCGTCTAGAGCGTGAAGACAGCATCTGCCTATCCTCTTTTATTACACAGCTTCGTGAGAAATCATAAAAATCTGAAAAATGTTTCCTGAAGATCTGCATGTTTGTTATGTACCCCCAATTTAGTCCTCCCATGTTAGCCAAACTACATGGAGGCTGCAGTGTGAAATTAATGATTTTCCAGGACTCTAAAATGTGCCATTAATATGCATCTGACTGGCCTCTTCCCTGAGCTGAAGGTGCCTGTCCTGACCCTGCCTGAGCATTCTACACCCAGTTGCATTTTCCAGCCCATGGGCAGCTCCACAATTAAATGCCACATTCACTGAGAGGAAGGTGTGCAGAACATGTTTCAGATCCTTTAAAGGAAAAGCCACAACCTGCAACACAACAAGGGTTGGGGTGATTTGAGAAATTACAGCACTGTTTTTTTTTTTTAAGCTTTCATAGAATAAACACAGAGAATGGGAGGGAAACTTTGTCCCCCTCTGCTCCTGTTCCTGAAGTGAATACATATTTGTGTTTCCAATAAAAGGCCATTTTTACATTAACTGTCTGTAACAGCAGGAGACAGAAAAACTAACACAATCTCCACATCACACACAGAATGATCTTCATATCACGTGGACCTATTCTCAAAACTATTATTTATAAAAAAAACGACTAGGAAAATACACAATACATCTTTTCTGTGTCACCCAAAAAGGTAATGTCTGAAGATCTTTCAGATCTTTGGGATCATCTACATTTTAATTTTTTTTTCTCTTTTGGCTGTCTGAAGTAAATTTAGCAGCCACGAGGGCCACTGTGTTTAATTAAGCTTTCAAAAGTCCTCTGACAACGCCAACAATTGTAGGACACTTCTGCAGCTCAATCATGCAATCACTGTGACAGTTCTATTTACAATTTGTCTTAGAAAGAGTTTCTCTGACATTGTACTTTGACAAAACATCCACGCTGCCAGTTCACAACCCTTCTCTGTCTTATTTACAAATACAGCTTGTATGTAGGACTCCAGTTTCATGAACATGAGTCTTTGGATATCGTAGTCTCACAAACATAGGCTTCCTCTGAAAATTCTAGATATTTATTAGGAAACAATATTGTTCATTCTCTGGATTCTAAAGGTAAATACTATGTTTGTCAGTATATCATTATTTTCTTTCCTCTTTTTTGTGGTGGTATTTTTTGTTTCAGCAAGCTGCTAGGCTGAAAATTTACTTGAAAGGTCAATAGTTTTTATTCAGAAGCACACAAATAAAAAGAAATGAAAAATAAGTAGTGATAATGAATACTTTATAATCTCATTTACAATTATACCAAAAGTATACAAATACATCCTCCAGTTCATTCTGAGGTAGGAAATGATTAGAATGCATACAAATAGAGAAAGCAAGTAGATTTTCTAAAATCTGAGAAACATAAGTGTGTTGCACTTGATTTACCTGTAACATGTTCCTGTATTTTTATTTTGAATTAGCACTTTCCCTCCATTAGGCTATCTGTCTTACATATCATGATGCTATCTAGGAATATAATTTCAAATGCTCTGATAAAAATGTCTATGTTCGTGATTGTTAAGAAGAAAACAAAGGTACATAGCAATAACAGCAGACTTTCCTACATTTCATAAGGTTTGTCATATTTTTTCCTCATTCTTTCTATATACTAACTTTGTGACAGCCCAACTCCAATTTAAAGTTCCCTATGTAAACCCAAACTTGAAATCTAACACTATGGGATATATTTTTGGCCTTTGTTTTGGTAATGGATCAGCAATTTTCCATTCACTAATCTTTAGGAAATATCCTCCCATCATAAAATAGGAGATTCAAAAACAAAATAAAATGCATATCGAAGGTTCTGTCAGTCAAAGGCTGTTTCATATCTGATGGAGAGCATTTGACATACATATCGATGAACAGGGTCCATACAATATAAGCTGCTAATTTCCAGTTAATACTATTTCAATGGTCTCCATGGAGCACAATCACACAATACCTTGGCTATCTGAATAAAATGGAAAAAGCAACCTGATCAAAGTCTGGGTGCACAGGTAAGTGTACATGGGTGGAGTAAGGGGACACATGTCCATCTATTCACCAGGTAAAAAGCATTCTCAAAAAAATCCTCAGCTTTGGGATGCCTGAGTACAGTCAAAATACATACCATTTTACTACAGATCTTAAAAATTCTACCATCTCCTATTGGAAAGTCTTGAATTCTAAGCTTTATTTATCTTAGAAAAATCACTGTCTTATTCCTGCTTCCTGTCTATAAAATGGCACAGAGCTCACAATGAACACATATCTAACTTACATCATTTTAATAAAACCTTTCCCGTTTATCGTGCTTAAATGGCTACCTTTTATGCAGCTGCCAAGCATATTCTTCTAGAGATTTATCAATATATCTCTTTCCTGATGTAGAACGCTGCTTCCTCTTACTTTTTGTGACACACAATTCAAATATCTACTGAGTGATTACTGTTGTTTCCTTCCTCATAATAAAAAAAAAAAAGGAGAAAGAAAAGAAAAGCAGGCTTGGGGGCCTGGCGGGATGGCTCAGTGGACTAAAGCCCCTGCTTGGGCAGCTTCAGGGACCACAGTTCAATCCCCGGCACCACATGCTGCGCCAGCCCTGCTCTTGGGGCAGGCTGAGCCAGCTACAAAAATGAGTGAACAAACAAACAAAGGTTCTGAAACAAGAAAAAAATAAATAAATAAATAAAATTTAAAAAAAAAAGAAGAATAAAAGAAAAGCAGGCTTGGAATAGTGGAGAAGTGCTTCAGAGACATGGGCTGGGAATACCCAGCCATCCTTCCAGAACTTCTCTTCAGGGGCACCTGAGGGCCAGAGCACCATAATTTATATGCAGCGGTAGAATGTTAATTTCACCAAAGGAAACTCTTAATTCATTACTATGAATTATGAGAAGTCATGATTCTAGTTACTGACATCTCACTTTGAGATGTGGCCATGCTATTCATGTTCAGCCAATTCCAGGGTGGGAACAGGTGACTAACCACAGTGAAAGGAATCAAGACTTTGTAATTATCCATGCAGGAAAGGTTTACCTCACCTGGACCACAGAACTTGTGCACCCATTGAGTATCTTAGACATTGAGATAGCTTTCTGTCTTCGTAAATTATGTAGTACTAGCCCTGTAAAACACATTTTAAATTTACTTTCTCTCTGTCTCTCTCTGTCTCTCTGTCTCTCTGTCTCTGTCTGTCTGTCTGTCTGTCTCTCTCTCTCTCTCTCTGGCTTCTCTAGGCTTTACTATTGTACGAGTTCTTAAAAATAAAATAACAGAACCATTGTGACAACCAGAGAGTTAAAGCCAATTTCCTTTCCTATGTAGATTCACAATGTAAGAATAAAAAGCCTTAACTATTTATAAGGTCCTTCCCAGCCTTCAGATGCTTCCTCTAAATACAGAGGCTCAGAATTTAAACTGGCTAATCTGAGAATGAATAACCTATCTGAGACCTCAGTAAGAATTGTGGTTTTAATTCTTGCCTGACAGACACTGTGTTTTGTCTTTTAAACGAGCAGCTCGATATGTAAATACAATGTTACATCACGCAAGTGTTACTCCATATTTGGTGATTTAGCAAGGCTTTGGATCTCCAAAGACGACAAATCCCCTTCCGCCTGCTCCTGCTTCATTAATCATGCCTTACACTTCTGTTCATTTTCCTTCCAGTCACAGACAGCACATGGAAATGGTCACTGCCATGTCCTACTGGGGAGTGGGGGAGAGAAAAACCTTAGCCTACGCATCCCATAATCTAAATGTGGTGGATTTCAGAAGAACACCTTGCAAATGCCTTCTCCCTGAGCAGACTTCTCATTTCACTAAAGAAAAAGTACCTGGATGTTATTGCGGAATACATTTTTAGAAAGAAAGAAAGAAAGAAAGAAAGAAAGAAAGAAAGAAAGAAAGAAAGAAAGAAAGAAAGAAAGAAAGAAAAAGCCACACTTGATTTTAATGATTAAATCCCAGAGGGAAAGAGGAGAAATAATATGACATTTAATCCCCCCTGCCAGACCACTGACCTATTGTGGATCAACTTTATAGTCAAACTATGTTGGAGAAACAAGTGGCAGGGAATCCATTGATTATCTGAACTATCTTTCTTAAGACTGAACAAAATTCCTGCCTTTGCAGGAGTGGGAAGAGACGTAAGAAAATGAACCGCGTATAGGCATAGCATATCTGTCACCACAGAATCTCCATTCATTTTATCTAATCTGCTAAATGTTTTTAAAAATGCCTTAAGGGTCACTATGTCATGCTGTTGTTTATCACTTCAAACAGGGAGTTTAAGTCCCTGTATTAACGTTTACTGTCTTTTCTCTTAAGCTCCTAAAAAACCCACATACCTAGCTACCTTTCAGGAAAATTAACCAAAGGAACAAGAGCTATTGAATATGTGTGTGCATTTTTCCAAGGCAATTTTTACATTATGTTATGGCAGAAACAGTGGAGTCTAGACTGGACATTTGTAAGGGTGACATGTGGTTGTGTAAACCACAAACAAAATCAAGATACATCTGTCAAAACCACATCAGAGACAAGAGAGAGCATAGAGAAGCATTTATCATTGAGCTGAGGAGGCAGGCAGCAAGGAGCAGCCGTTCCTGTCAAACCAACCTTTTGAAATTTCCAACATGCCCTTAAACTTTTCGAGTAAGCGTGCCTGTGCGCTTCAGCAACTGCCCTCTCTACTCTGGCCTGGCCAGTCGAAAATGGCATCTTAAAGTCAAGGTCACAGTGTCATCCCACCACGGGGCTGTGTTTAATTACAGCCCCACACCGGCTGACAGCCAATATGGATCCAAGGCTAGCCCTGAAGCTCAGTTAACTCTTTCCACGCCCTCCACACCATCCTGGCAGCACACCCCACTTCAGGGAACCCCTGAGAACTAACTGCACCCCTTCAGAGGCCCAACCAGGTATTCTGAGGCAGACAGATCACTAGCTAAACTACAAATGTCTACATGGACACTTTGCCTCTGCCATGTCACCAAAGCAGAAAATGGACACTGGAAACTGAGCTAGATATAGTTCAGTCCAACACTTTAAAATGAGAAGGCAGTCATGGAGAAGGAAAGAAATTCAGAATCAGCAGGTCCAGAGAAAGGGATTCAGAGGTGTGTACCTGTTCCACCTACATCTGATTCTGTGAGGTGGAAAATATTTATTTTCTGTGTTCTGGACATAAGCAATGGAAATGATTATTTTAACATTACAGGGCTATCCTGGACAGTCACATGGAGAAATACATAAAGCACTTCACCACTCCTTACTACTTGGCTACAGCACCTCTGAAAATGAAAAGAAAACATGCAAACAGCTTTTCTCCTCGCTTCTCATTTACCTGCTATGTGTTCCTGTTTGGGGCAAATTCCTCTAGATGACGTTGATAAACAATCGTCATCCTCTGGCGTGACCTGGATGCCAACCTCCACAGGATTGGACGCTTTTTTCATCTCGATTGGTGAAGGGGAAGGTGGCTTATCCACAGCTTTTTCTAAGCAGAGGCTGCCATTGCATTGTTTCCGTTTGTGCTCGATAAAAATAAGAATGTCCCCCAATGGGAAGTTCATCTGGCACTGCCCACAGGTGAGGAGGTCGTGGTCCCCTTCTGGAGCTCCCAGCGGGCCGTGGTCTGGTTCGTCATCTGTAAGAATGGCTTCAAGAGGTTCGGCTGTGGTTGAAGAAACAAAGCACAATTATTAAAGAGTGCTAGAGAGGGCAGAAAGGGGGCAAAATGTATTCTCAACCCCATCCCACCCCCCACATTATGTAAAATGAGTCTCATCAACTCTATGAAACACCCAGAAAATGTGAGGATCCAAAATGCATAAAGATGTCGAGGTTATCAACAGGAAAGCAAAGATATCAATGAGTGCAAATTATCACATATGTAAAGAAATCTGCCTGACTTTCATAACTCTAGAGAACACAAATGCACAGACACACAAAATCTAAGTGTGTCTGGTTTGTAAGTCTAGAAAAAAATGTGACAAATAAATAGCTAACACAGGGGCCATGAATTTAAAAAAAAGCTTAAGTGATAACTGCAGGAAAAACTGGTAAAAACAGAGATTGAAACCAAATTTGTTCCTTCTTTTCTGTACGTGAGGTTGTCTATTGTGCCAAAGAATAAAAGATGTGAATAAACACACACACACCCTCTATACCATACAGCAAATGTGCCACACTTACACTGCCATAAAAAAGCAACTGCATTCACCTGTGAACCGATCTGAATAATAATCATAACGCAGCATAATCACATTGCCAAAAACCTTTCTGATCTCACTCTCAGCAGTGTCACAAAATCAAAGAAATGCCAAATTCACTGGCAATTCTCAGACACATAGCTAAATGGGACCCTTTTGACTACTTAAGAATATAAGCCAATTAGTCATTTTTTTCATTGTGAAGGAGGAATGCCTAAAATATTCTAAACATGTTTGCACTTGGTGGCAGCCATGACATAAAAATCAGAATGGTCAAGCAAACACTACACATTTCAGAACAAGGCTGAGAAGTTCTTTTTTCAGACTTGAAATACTTCCCCTAATGTTGTCAAAGTTGACTAATTTTCTGAATGAGCTCCAAAGCACTTCATTATGGGTCTATTTCTGCTCTTATAATCACCAGCGGATGGTAAAACAAGGTAGATAGGTCTCTTTCTTCCTTACTTAAAAAAAAAAAAAAAAAAAAAACTTTACACCAAAATACCCTAGCATCTATTTCAACGGCTTCTATCATTTTTTAAAAAACATTCCAAAGGGGAAAGGAGGAGAACTGAGAAGTCTCTGCTCATGAAACCTTATGCTTACTCTACAAAAAAAAAATCACAAAATACAAAACACATCCAGGATGCTGTCAGTTAATAAAAGTGAAGTAGAAAATGTACAAGTCTTAAACAGTTAATCAGGCTGACCTTCTTTAGCAAGCTGCCAATTTCACATTTAATGAACTTAAAGCCATAGAGAATCAAAAAATAGATTTTAATTTGAGTGTAGAATATTGGAGCAGATTTTGATAAAGTGCAAAAATCCAGTGAACTCAGGTTAAATTTATTTCAACCCTACCCAGGCTGAATATTGAGGGGGAAGATCTGGAGTAACTCCCAGATGTGCTGGGTGAAATAATATTAAGAGAGCCCTGCCTAGCTGCACCTGTGCTCAAGTAGGACATGTCATAATTTCTAGCCTCTGGTATGCCTCCTAATTTAACATAAGGTCACTACAGGAATATGAAGGTTATATCCCTACTAATAAAGACAGCAAAGTAAGCACTTCAATGTTTCTTTGCCAACATTCTGACCAAAAGACAAATACAGAATGCACATGCATACTTTTCAAATGGAAGGAGATGAACGCCAAGTGCCTCTTCATTGTGCCTTTATGTAATTTTTCTTCAACGTTTGCTTTCATTTTGATCAAGTGAGGAATGGAATAGAGAAGTCATTCCCAAAGATCTCTGCTATTTGAATAAAGGATTTTAAGTACACATCTCCAAATGTTGCTTTTTTTATCTGTTTAGTATTAAGTACAACTTCTGTGGTTTACAGACTGAAGAAAGGCTCAGGGGAAAAAAAAAAATTTATTAAAGTTAAACCATTTTCGCAAATTCCACTGTTAAGATTCATTGTTATTCTCAAAGCTCGACACATTTCTGAGACTATTATTTAGGATGAAAAGGAAATATTCTACTAGGTATAAAATAGTTAAAGGTATTGCAATACAAAACGGACTTGGTTAAAGTCTTCTAAATGTAGTGACTGAACTGATTTACAATCAAAACCAGGAAATGAAGTGGTAATTCACAGGTTGCTGATTACACCTCCACATTTCACCTAATTAATTTTATAGGAGGCAAAGTTCTTGAAAATAACAAGATGATCAAATGTACAGATATAAAACCTGTAACCTCAACATTTTCTATGCTCTTAACGTAAATTATTGCTAATTAACAAGAATTATATCCTAATGTATGAAATACATTTAACATTGGGCTCTATGAAAAACATTTGGCTAGTAATGTTCAGAGGAAGACCAAAACGTGTTTTTATTATTGCTGCTATATTATTAAAAATCAGACGAAGTGAGGCACAAAGAAAATATGAAAATACAATTCTCTAGCAGCATTCTACTGATCTGCATTGACATCTTTTTTCAGTGGCAATCAACAATTCCTTTCTGGGCATCGGATAATTTCTCTGTATTTTAATGCAAATTCCTCTTTCCCTAAAGCATTTCTAACCTCAGCCATTTTACCCCCTCCCTCAATTCAACCCTATTTTCCTTCCCCCTGCCCCATAATACTATGCTTTACTAAGCTCTAGCCTAACTCTGGCTACCAGGTGGGAAGTCCCCAATTGAAGTGGAAGGGTTTAGACAAATAATCATAATAATTATCCACAAATTCTGTCTACAAGGTGAGGAAAATATAGAAAATAAAATGCTTCAGCGTTCAAGACACACTGGAACATCTCAGTGTCCCAGGGCAGACTAAGATCTCTTTCCTGTAGTTGCAAAAGACATTTGTATGCATTATATATATATATATATATATATATATATATATATATATATATATATATGAAATGTCGGAAAGGAGCAAGGGGAAATGAGGGCTGCTGGGTACGAGGACGAGGACGGAGGGGTAGAAGGAGCCCCTGTCTTCAAGTTTGCTTTCCAAGTCTTTCCCCTGAAATTTCGTTAAGGAATAAAGCAACCGGAGGTTGAAATGAAGAGAGGAATAAGCAAAGAAACAAAAGCGAAGCTAAAGGCTACAGGCCTGGGACTAAGGGCTACAGGCCCGGGGCCAAGGGCCCGGCAGGGATGGGCCGCCTAGAAAGTGAAGTTGGGCCCCAGGACTGTATGAGGCACAAAGCGAGCAGCTTGGCTGCCGGCTCCGGGCGCGCCGGCTGCGAACACGTGCACCCGCGGCCCTGGGGCAGCGGAGGCAGGGCCTGGAGGTGGCCGGCAGCTGGGCCTCAACTGCTGCCTCCACGCCCATCTAGCCCTGCCAACGAGCCAAGGCTCTCTGAGCCTCCCCGTTGGTGAAAAAGGAAGTGAGTGGTCTGGAAACCTCGACTGGTTAACCTGGTGCATTCCTGTTTTCACCGCACACACTCGAAGTGTGGGTCCTAAAATTCATAACGTGTCCACACGCTTAACACTTTCTACTTCGGACGATTTGTGCGAATGCGCCACCACCACCACCACCACCACCACCACCACCACCACCACCACCACCACCACCCCCCCGCAATTCTGGGCAGCTTGTGTGCGCCAGGCGGCGGCCACGGTTATTCATTATTAATGACGCTGCTTGCCCGCATCATTATGATGATAACTATTACTATTGTTGTGATTTCGGGCTCAAAAGCGAGAGCTGCGGGAGGCGAGGCGGGGAGGGGGAGCTTCGGGCTGCAAAGCTGCCCTGCACGCCTACCTCGGCCTCGGAGATCTGTGCTTTGCGCGGGGATGAGGGGATGGAAGAAGTGGACCTGATGACCTAGTGCAAACTTGCACATCCTCCCCTTCGGCCTTGTCCCGAAGCCCGGAAGCGCACATTACCCTTTCTTTCTTTCTACCAAAAAACAAAAAACAAAACAAAAAAAAACAAAAAAAAAAAAAGAGGAAAGAAAATAAAAGAAATAAAGCCTGCTGGGAAAAAAAGCGAGAACTGCACCCCGCTCCGCGCGCAGCGCGCACGGTGTCCTCAGCTCGCTCACGGGGGTGTCGGCCCCGCGGCCCGCAGCTTCCCCGCGGCCCTGGACAGAGCATTTTAAAAGTCAAAATGAAGAAAGAACAAAGACATGAGGAGTGATGGCGTGGAGGGAGAAAAGGGGGATTCTGCCTAACCGTCCGTTTCCCCCCACCCCCACCCTCAGCAAAGCTCGTTCCTCCCAGGCCGAGAAACGCCGAGCGGGGGGTGGGAGAAGGCGCTGGTACAGGTTCAAGTTCGCTGAGCTTTCTTGATCTTGTTCTGCCTCCTAGCGACCAAATGGTTCACTCAGCCCACGTGAAGGAGGGGTATACTGAGGGCCCGGATGGCTCCTTTGAGTACCCAGATTTCGAAAAAAGAACGATCCCAGAACCTTCCCCAAATGGACCGCCCCCTGCCAGTGCCCGCACCTGGCCCAGGGTTCGGGGCCTAACCCTCCCCGCCGGCCGGGTCCGAAACGGACCCAGGAGGGAGCAGGAGAGGAGAGAGCATCTCGGACTGCGCGCCCCGTCGGTCCAAGAGCCCCCAGTGCGTCCTTCCGAACGGCCAGGCTTTCCCGAGTCCTGCGAACTCTGCCTGCCCTTCCTTCCCGCCGGTACCTGGCCGGACTGTAACTTCACACCGCCGCGCGCCGCGTCTGCTCCGCATCCGGCTTGGCCGGGGGAGAGGGGGGCGGGGGAAAGCTGCGAGGGAGGGATGCGCGGGGGTGGGAAGAGGGAGGGCCCCGCAACGTGCCGGGGCGGGGGAGCCTCCAAAGTGTGTGACAACTTCCAGGGCCCAGTGAAAAATTCAATTCCCTGTGCGCACCCCCGCTTTAAAATAAAAAAGCCGGCATAGGCGGCAGTTTAAACTTCTATCAAAAATTAAGCAACATACATCCTGAAGGGGGATTTGACGCAGACCCCCCCCCCAGGGCTTTCTTTCCCTCACTCTCAAACTTTCATAAGTGCCCACTGCCCGCCGGAGGAACAGCTCAGCAGAAGCTAGCCGCCGCCGCCGCCAGCCACTAGACTCTCGAGGACCCTGACCGAGCCAGACTACGTAGAGGACGATCCAAGGGTGGGTGCACAGGGTCCTAGGACCTAGCACCCCCAAAATGTGTTTGCGACCACATTTCTTCCCTTGCATCCCCCACCCACCTCCCCCTCCCTTACCAACCCGTCCAGGCCTGGCCATGACCCGTGTCGCAGGAGGCTGGTGGCCAGAGTGGGGGGAGGGGGCACCGACACGTGGTGACCCGCGGTCTCCAGCCATGGACAAGACAAGTCACAGAGAGCACGGGGTAGAGTGGAGAGGGTGCTCAAACCACGCTTTTATAGTTGCTCTACAAAATAAAAATGCCTTGGAAAACCGAGTTTCACCTGGACAGTTTCGCAGTGTAGAAGGTCAGGAGGGGATCGCGGCATTGTGCTGGGGGGCAGACGGGAACCGCGGGCCGGGCAGGCTCTGCGAAGCAGCGCGGCCTGCAGCGGTGACCGGCGGGTGGGCAGCGGGCGCCGGGTGGGCGATCCCCAGCCGGGCTAGGGCGCGGGAGGTCGGGCGGGGCAGGGCCTCGGCCGTCGCCGGCTCCCGGGCTGCCGCGCCGCGCTCGTCCTCAGTCTGTTTGTTGGCAGGAGGTTCCCGCACACGCGGTGCTTGTAAACATTCAGACACGAGATTTTTCCCAATCAAAATCCACTTCCACTTTTTTTGAAAATCTTCCAAAAAATAGTAAGAGGAGGGAGTTCCTCGCTCCCTCTCAGTGCCGCCGGCGCTCTAAGTTTGCAACTGAAGAGATTTGGGGGAAGGGGGCGAGTGGGGTTTTTTTGTTTGTTTTTGTTTTTCCTCTGCATTAGAGATTATGAGATTTTTGCAAAGGGGGGGAGTTGGGGGAGTCGGAGAGGAAACAGTGAAGAAAAGGACTGGCGGAGCGCTTGGCTTGTCTGGGGGCAAGACACTGTACGTTCTTCTTGACTTATTTATAATTTTATTTTTCTCTACCTATTCTGCACGTCTCCTGGCTGCGTCTGAGGCTAGGGTTGGGAGGGGCAGCAACGGCCACCCGGCGCGGCGGCCCGGGCTCCCTCCCTCTCGCTCCCGCGGCCGGGCCACCTCCTCCCCGGCCCTGCTCCTGCCCTTCCGCGGCGGCGGCGCAGGAGGGCAAGCGCGAGGAGCCGGCACAAAAGGCTGCGGGACAAACACCCACCTCGGGCCGGAACAAAAGGCAGCAGCGCCGGCCCGGCCGGCGTCCTTCGCGGTCATCGGCGCTCCCGCCGCCGCAGCCCCTCTCCCGCCGCGGCGGTGCCCGAGGCCCCCTTCCGCGGTCCCGCGTTCTCACTATTGTGGAGATGGCTACTTTGCTCTTAGCTGGGAGCGCGCTGGGATCCAAGGGCCAGTCTCACCTCTTCTCGCCCTAGGAACTGTTTTTTAGACTTGGATTCTCTCCCTCTCACCCCCTCCATTTTCCTACAGTGAGTGGAAGCACCCCCCCCCCCTTTCACAGCCTTCCCCCTAGGTTTGCGAGTAGTTAGCATCCTTAGCATTGTTCATTATTTTGCAAAACTGGAGCGGAGGGGGGGGGGGTCGTTGCATTCCTTTTCGAAAAGAAATTAAGCCGCAGAAAGGAGGAAAGGGGGAGGCAAATGTTTGTAAAATTAAATTTAAAAGATGCGTGCTATCTCAAAAGTGCATGCACGACTGTGACTAAGAGGGAGCATGGGGCTTTTTACCCCTTTAATCTCTTTGATCTTGACTCGCGGATGTTTTTCACGTGAAAAAAAATTTTAAAATGCATGCACACACCCCTTTCTCCCCCTCACTCTTGCTTCTTGTTCTGCGCGCTCTCGTGATTATTAATAATTATTATTACTATTATTGGGTTACTTACGCGAGAATTCCCGTTTGCTTAAGTGCTGGGGTTTGCCTTGCTTGCGGCGAGACATGGTGAGCTGCGGGGCGGGCGGCGGCGGCGGCAGCAGCGGGCGGACGACGGCTCGGTTCACATCGGGAGAGCCGGGTTAGAAAGAAGGAGACTCCAGAGAAAATATCTTCATCAGTGCCTTTTGACATCCAAAATAAATTAGAAATAATACAAAGATGGCGCAGGGAAGATGAATTGTGGGAGAGCCGTCATGGCTTTTTTTTTTTTAAAAAAAAAAAAAAAAAAAAAAAAAAAAAGAGAGAGAGAGAGAGAGAAGAGAGATAGAGGGAGAGAGAGAGATGAAAAAAATGGCAAAAGCCCCCCTGAGCTGCAAGTTCAAGTGCGGACGTGACGTCCCTGCGAACTTGAACGTCAGGAGTCTGGATGGACAGAGACACACAAAACATGGGCAGGGCGAGCAGGAGAGAAGGGGAGGAGGGAAGGGGAAGCTCACACCAATGGACACACATCAGGGGCTGGACATGAAAGAGACCAGGACAAGCCAATGGCCAGTGCGGGGAGGGGGAGGCGCGGGGCGGGGGGCTCCGCAGACGCCAGACGCGGCCCCTGGGGGAGGGGCAGAGCCGGGGAGGGGGCCTGGGGCCGCGGGCTCACCAGTGGCCGCAGCGAGCGCCGCGGCGGTGGCGTGGCCAGGAGAGAAGAAAGAGGAGGCGGGGGTGGGGGGGAGCAAGACTTGCGCCCTGCTCCCCCTTCCAAGCGCGCGCGGACCCTAAAATGAAAGATGGGGGGGGGGGGCTAAAGGCTGCAGCCCGGGTCTGCCAAGTGTGGGCCGAAGGAGCCAGGTAGAGTTGCTCCCGGACACCCTCCTCCGAGCGCACACCCACTTCCCCTCCCGCCGCCGCCTTCGCTGCGCTGGCTCCCCGCCTGCGGACGCCTGGGGCCGAAGTGAAAGCCCCAAGCCTGCGGCAACGCTCCGGAAACTTTGCCCAAGGAGAGGAGAGAAAAGAAAATTCACCCAAAGTTAAGAGCTGAACCTCCAAGTTACAGCTCCGCAGCGGGCGAGGGGAAGACGAGAGGGAGCGCGCGACGAAGCGGGATCCAGCCTAAGTTTGGAGGGTCGCGGGTCCGGAAGGGCAGCACCGGGGCCTCCAGGAGCCCAGGCGCCTGCCCGGAGGGGGTTGGGTCGAGGGCGGCAGGCTAGGGCCCAAGGCCGGGAGGACGGTCCCGAGGCCGAGCCAGGAATCGGGGAGCTGAGCGACCCAAGCAGCCAGGGGGTCTGAATGCAACTGGAATTACGGAGTCCCCAGTTCCCAAGGGTCGCCTAGAGTGAGGGAGGGAGGGGCGGAGGAATAAAGACCGAGGAGCCAGAGTCTGGGCGCTTTGCAGTCCCCGGAGGGGAGCACCAGGGCCCGTGGCCAGGGAGGCGCGAAGGCGTCCACCCCTGAACGGCCCGGGGTCGGAGGACAAAGCGCAGGCCGTCCCGGAGTTCCGATCCGTGGGAACGTGATCCGGGTGCTTCGGAAGGTCCCCGAGCCGGATCCCAGAGAGGGACACACCCCCTCCCGAACAACTGCAAAAATACGCAGGGATGCAAAGAACTGTTTCTTATGGGCAGAACACAACTGTTCCGGTGCCGCTACCCGGGGAAGGCGAAAATAGGGGAAGAACAGAGTGGCTAGCTCGAAGGAGCAGCGGAGAGGCCACGGGGACTAAATGACTGCCCTGCTCGGCGCCGCGCTCCCCGGGCGCCTGCGGCCACCGCGCTCGTGCTAGAGCCCACAGCCCGTCGCGCCTTTCTGCAGGCATTCCTGGGAAATTAGGGGAGACCTGTTGGAAATAAACCTCTGTCCCTTTAATGCACACACGCACACGCGCGCGCGCTGCCGCTGTCAAAAAGCGGGCTTCACTCTGGCGTGGGATACTTTCAGTTTTACGTAAAATGTACAGCAACAGCACCCCCTGCGATTGGAAAGTTTATTCAGAAACGTGCTTGCAAAGTCCCCCGGCGTCTCCCGCCTCCCAGCTCCTCGCCTGCCTACACCACCAAGCCGCCGCCGCCACCGCCGCCGCCGGGGAGATCGCGCTCGGATTCCAAATCAGGAAGGGCCGGGAGGGAGAGGAAACGGACTCGAGCCCTAAGGCGTCGCGAGGGGCTAGGGTGAACATGGGCGCCCGCGGCCCGCGAGACCCCGAGCTGCAGGTGGACATGTGTGAGTTGTGTCCTCAGAGCCAGGAACCCTCTTCCCCTCTCCTTTCAGCGGCCCCAAGTCCTCTACGTCTTCTCATCCTCCACCTCAGTCAAAGAGGGTCATTTCTGCAAATGCACCCACCCGGCGGGGGGAAGGGGCTTTATTGTTTTAAGCTATGGCCTCAGGCTTGCGCTCTCTCCCGCTTCTCCCAGCCTCGCCGACGAGCGTCTGTTTATTCCTGTGTCCTCTTAGGAAAGTTTCCAACCTATTAGGAGATAACTGGCTTGCCTCGCTCGGCAAAGCTTCGAGCCCCTCTCAAGAAGAGAAAGAGGTTTTGATGCTCAACCTCCGGAGAGGTGTGGGCTGGCTGGGGTTCGGGTAAATGGGGGTGGGGGTGGGGGTGGAGGTTGTTATTGTTTCCCTCCAGTTTAGAGAGCAGAACTCAAATTGTTTAAGAAGCAGGAAGATCCACTCGCAGTGAAGCTCTGTGGCATGTGCGTGACACCATTTCCCTTTTCACTGAGTTCTTCCGAGCAGGTCAGCATCTCTCTTCCACTACGATCTGGTTTTTGTCTTGTTAAAACCAGCTACGGACCCAAGTGAATGTCACTGCGGGGGCGGGGGGGAGAAGGGGAGGCTGGACTACGAGGTGGACCGCTAGAAGGAAGGGGAGGAGAGAGGAGAAAGTGCAACGGGAAGGCCTTCGAAAATAAATAAATAATTAAAATGTAAAAGCCCCGTTCAGGTAACAATGGTGAGCCAGGTTCTTTCAGAGCCCAGCTTTTCAGATTTGAATCTTGTTCCCGTCCATCCATAAAAGTCCATACACAAAGAAGATATATAAATGGGTGAATTGTGCTGTGGAAATATATACTGTATGTGTGTGATTTATATATAATGGTGTGTATAAAGCTTTTCAGGGTTGGCGGTAGTGTAAAAAGTAATGATTTTATTACCTCTGAAAGGTTCTGTGGTTCACATTTAACAGTCTTCTGAATTACAATTCATTACACAATTGTGTGCTCTCTAAAACCGGCACCCTATCAGGGCCGCTATCTGTGATTATTTCCAATAAATAACTGGCAACATTTTATTGATTTTCTTTTTTTAAAAAAATCATAGGAAATTAAGCACTTAGTTACAAGCAGGTCTGCTATGTTATTGCACTTGTTTCAGATTCCAGAGGGTTCCTTCCGAAACCACATCTTAAAACATACATTAAAAAGCCAGCGTTGCAGCTGCTTTCCCTGGATGCTAACGGAGAGGTAAGCAGGGACGTTTCCAGCATTAACGTGTATTTAATTTCACCATCATAAAATGCTCAGAGTGAAATGAGAACTGCCCTCCGCTCCCGCCCCTCCCCCAGCAAGATTTCACCCAGTCCAGAAAGCCAGGTCTGTGCATCGGCATCTGATCTCTTCTCGCCGACCCCCCTCCCAGGTCCCTCTAGCTCTCCGGTACGGCGACGTCCCCTCCTCTTCGCTGCTGGAGGCTCATTACCGAGCCCAAAAGTGGGGGAGGGGAGGGCTCTTACCCTGTGTTTAAAGAAGTAAAGATGTGTTGTTTTAGGAGATTTAAATATATTACATAAGTATTGATTAATGATGCAGGTGGTTTTGTAGAGGGGGGTTGAAAGATTACTTTAAAGGCGCACACTTGGGTACACAATAAGTATATTTACCTTTCCTGGAGTGGCTTTTAGAAAGTAATAAATTATGACAACGTTAAAATTATTTTCTGGCCAGCCAGTTAACTTCGTTTGGGGCTGTGAAACCTTCGCTGCTTGCATGGAGAGGGTAATTGCGCTCCGAGGGCTCTTACCCAAACCTTTGGTGACGACACTGCTAGTAAACCCCGGGCCAACGGGCGACCCCTCCCCTCTCCTCCTCCCCTTATTGAGCTTGCCTGAGGAGGAGACTCCCCAGTACTTCCTGCAGTATATATTCTGCCTCTGATCTCCGTACTTAATAGCCAAGTCCTGGTTTATGCTTTATAATGTGTTGACAAGTTTTCTAACAGACTTTCTGAAATAATGCACATATATTCACGTCGGTTAGAAACCCACCGTATTTTCAGAGCCGAGTAGATCTATACCCTAATGCAGTAAGGGTGTGTAAATCATAGAGGATTTCATAGTCCTTTCAGTAGTTTTCGGTATGAAGTATGAGCCGCGTGGCCTCCAGACGTAACCTTATAGAAAAAAAGACAGTGCTTTTATTTTATGGTGTAAAGTGCTTTTAGCTTTAGGGCTCTGAACGTGAATGTGGTCAACAAACAACTCGAAGGAACCCTACTTAATACAGTCCCAGCCCTCCTGCGGAGGATCGCCTGGCCCGGGGACTCCGGCCGAGCTGGGCAATGAAGGGTTAAAAAGCCTATCTCGATGGAAACTACAAGATTAAAATAAAATATTCACTGTCTGCCTTTAGGGGGAAACACTTTTATAGACTTAAAGATAAATAAATGGATGACTGATTTAAAATACAGTCAGTCCCACCTCGCTTTTTACTTCTTTCTTTTTCTTTCTTCTTTCTCTCTTTTTCTAATGGGCAGATCAGAAAATAGAAAATGGGCAGTCATCTTCATAAAAATAAAGCTTAGGTTTGGCTTTTATGTTTGGCTTAGATTTTGAATCTGAGGCTGTTGGGGAGGTGCTAGGATGTTGTTAGACAATGGAAAATTAATTTTAAAGGGTGGGAGTCTGTGTTTGAGGAAGGGGATGGACTTCTTCTACCTCTCCTCCCTGCATGACCTGGCGCCTGGGGCCTGCCCAGGCCCCCGAAGGAGACAGTGCCTACATGCTCTAAAAAGGCAAGACTTCTGCCAGAGAGGTTTCTGGGAGAACCATCAGTCAGTCTGGCATCTTGCTCCAGAGTCTTCTTGGACCTTTAGGAGCTGGTGGGCTGCTTCATACACCAGGATGGACCCATGAAAAAAGGAAATAGATCAGGATGAAAGGAAGCTGAAGGACTTACCTCTAGGCCAGGCTGCTGTGTGCTATGTCCACATTCCACAGGAAGAGAGGAGAGAACAGTTACCCCACAGCTTAAATAAGAGGCCCCTTTGAAGAGACAGGGAAATCCAGCTAGATACTTCCTGATGGATACTTCATTTACCTTCTTCACATTTGATATCAGAGATGCAAAGACACTGGGCAATGCTACCAGCCCTCTAAAGGTACTGCATGAGTACAGTGCTGGGCACACAGTACGTACTCACTAAATGGTCTCTGAATGAATGAACTGATAAATCCTATCCCCACATTCATGAAATCATCCAAATTCTACTCATGTCCCCCAGAAACCACTGGGGCTTTGATCAGGCAACCCTACTGTGAGAGTGCATTTCAGCTAGAAGTGATTTCCACCAAGGGCAGTGAGCTCAAACAAGAGTATCCCAAATATCAGAGCAGCTCAGTAACTAACAATACAAAGCAAGATATTTCTACCATCTCCAGCAGTCTACATTATCACTTATCTTCTAAACAAGCCAGTATCGAGAACCCAGCATCAAGTGATTAAATTTTTTAACAATGCTTTCTGGATATGTGCAACTCTGTGTTCCCAGATAATAGCACTTCTAAAGGAAAAAAAGTGCAATCAAAGCAACCAAAAGTAAAAGATATTTTGGACTTTATTCTCTGTGCTCCTCCCAAGAATACTTTGCTTTTAGCAAGGGAATAATTTTTCAGTACACAGTTTTAGCACCCAATCTTAAAAAACAACCTTCACCTATTTGTCTCTGTTTTTTATTTTGTAAATAAAAGGGAAAGCAACACACACACATCTGGCCTGACATTTTGTACAGCAAGTTTCAGCCCAATGTGATTTAAAACAATGTGAGTTAAAAACCTCTTAAAATTTGGGTTTATAATGGAAACGCTGACAGACTCTTAATTATAGCAGCCTCGCCAGACACTGCTATAATGAAATAGTTGTGCTTTCATTACTATAGAGGCACTATAGTTAAGGGTCTGTCAGTGTTCCTATTATAAACCCCAAGTTTAAGAGGTTTATAACTTGAGCTATTTAAATGGCACTGGGTGGAATTCCAGTTATCAATCCAGATGTGAAGTTGTTTTATGGAAGGCAAAATAACTCAGCTGTAGAACATTCTGATTTCTCTCTCTCTCTCTCTCTCTCTCTCTCTTTCTCTCTCTCTCTCTCTCCCTCCCTCACTCTCTCTCTCTCTTCCTCTTTCTCTTTCTCTCCCTCTTTCCTTAACCAGCCCCTGGATTGCTGAAATAATTTTTACTGATTTCAGATAGTCTTATTACCAACTTCTAGCTGTGACTTCCCTGTCTAAAAGGAAATTTTATAGGCAGTTAGTCTTTTATTTGGACAAGATTCTTGGCTATTTTTGCAAATTTTCATTATTTTATTATCTAAAGTATGTATGTGAAATATATATACATCAAGAGTGGCTGGCCAAGGTGATATGTTCCTATATTCCTAGAACAAGGGAAGACTGAGGACTACAAATTCAAGCCCTACCTGAGCAACTCAGCAGCTTACCAAGAGCCTGCCTCAAAATAAAAAATAAAACAGGGCTGGACATGTACCCAGTGCAAAGGCCCTGGGTTCAATCCTCAGTACCACAAATAGCAACAAGAAAAAAGAAAAAGAAAAAAACCACCTAGTTTATATGCCAAGGAATGTTACTTTCTATATTACATTCTGATTTTTGAAGTATAGTTTTAGCAAAAACTGTGATCTTTATTTTATAAACTGTATAGTAAAAGTGAGTTTTTAAGTATACTTTTTTAAATCGATACCCAGTAATCATATATATTTATGGAGTAAAATGTGGCATTGTGATACATGTATACAATATGTAATGGTCAGCAGGGTAGTTAATAGATATAGTACTCTTAAATATAAATTTCTTTCTGTTAGGAACATTCAAAAATCTCAGGTACCTTTTTTTTTTTGTTTTTTTTTTTTGTCTTTTTGAGACAGGGTCTTGCTGTGCATTTCAGGCTGGCCTTGAGCCTACTTGGTAGCCCAAGCTGGCCTCGAACTCTCAACATTCCTCCTGCATCAGCCTCCAAAGCACTGGGATTACAGGTGTGTGACACTATGCCCACATTCTAGTACCTTTTCTGAAATATTAGGTTATTTGTCATTATTATGCTACTTGCTGCATAATGTTAAAAGTCACTCCTCCTATCCAGCTGTATCCCTGTACACCCATCTATTGTCCCCTCCCCCACACCCTGGCCACACTTTGGCAGCCACTATTCCATTCTGTATTTTGAGGCTAACTGTATTGCTTCCATAGATAATTGAGAATATGTGGTATTACCCTGGATTTTTCTCATTTACTGTAATGTTCTTCAGTTCTATCCATGTTGCTGCAAATGACAGAACTTCATTGTTGTTACAAATACATAATATTCCATTGCATATAAATACTGCATTTTCTTTATCAGTTTGTATTTCCATGGACATCCCAGTTGATTTTATATCTTGGCTATTATGTACAGTGATATCAGAGAGGTGCACATGCAGATATAAAGAGATAGTATTAGCTTCTTATTTCATAAGTAGTATAGATTTCTGGGCATCATTTGATTTGTTTGGAAAACAACAACTAATATGGTTCAGTAACTAATGAACTATTCCAGGACTGTATATAAATACTGTTTCTCTGCTTGACTTTGTTGACAGATTGATGAGGAATTTACCTTGAATTATTTAATGAACTAGAGTTTTGAAGTATCTACCTGTTATATTACCACCATAAACTATAATTAACCCATTTTTTGCCTTACTATCAGGGCTCACTTATCACAGTAGTAGTAATACAGCTGATGCTGGTTCCACACTTGAAGAAAACAAGGATGTTGCTGGTCTAGCGTGAGGTTAGGGATTGTGGTAGTGGTAGTGGTAGTGGTGGTGGTTGTGGTGGTGGTGGTGGTGGTGGTGGTGGTGGTGGTGGTGGTGGTGGTGGTAGTGGTGGTGGTGGTGGTGGTGATTTTTTTTAGTTGGCATGCCCAGCAGAGGGCAGTAGAAATAAGGTAACAGATTGGGTAAGGTAAGAAGTTCAAGCCTTTGCTTCTTCAATTCTTGTTGCTTTAGAAAAGTCGTTCTGAAAATATCAGATGGAAAGTGAGTTAAAATGAAGTTTTCAAATGCATGCAGCTCCATTTCCACCACCAAGACATGACTTTGGCTAATTGCCATTGACAGGCCAGAAGACCACTGGCTTCACACAGAAAGACCCATCAAGAGCTGGGAGCAAGCACACATGCATTTAGAACCCTTCTCACTTCTAGAGGAAGAGTGGTGCTTTTTCTCTGCTCCCCTTGCCTGCCACTAGACTGCCAAATCACGCTGCAAGTACCATAAGGCTTTGACCATTTTCACTTCACACTCGCTTTAGTTGGTCTTCTCTGGAATTAGCTACATGACTAAAGAGAAGCAGTCCTTAGAACATGTCACTAGACTCAAGTTCCTTTATGCCAGTCTTCCATAAACTCCACACATCTCACCCTACAACCATTCTAGATACCTGCCATCATTCCTAGGAAGCTCCAGATAGCTCGGGCTATTCTGGCCCCCTTTCCAGAAATTAAGGAATCTTTTTACCCCCTTGAAAGCCACCACTTTTCCCCCTGTCAAGTTCAATAAAGGGAAATTTCCTGGTTAAAAAAAAGCCTATCACTCTCTCATCTTTATTGACAGATTAGGAGAGAATAAATAAAACTTCTCTCCTGGTCCTAGGTATACAATAATTTGTTTATTTTCTCTTTCCCTTAAAAATAATTCCTTGAATAAGTCCAGTTATCTAAACCTCCAAGTTTCCATAAATTTAAAAACCTAAAGATTGTTACCCTTTCTTCCTTTATGAAGTACCACACTGAGCAAACGTGAGCCTATGGTCTCTACTTTTGGATTTTATTTTAAAAGCACCAACACAAACATATGCAAATATAAGCATGTCAAATAAAGTTCCCTAGTCACACATGCTTAACACTGAGCAAATGCACTTTCATTTTTGCTTAATGTTGTCTTAGCATCATATTGCTGATTTGAACAGTTTTAATCCTCTATAATAAGAATCGGTGTGAGGCAACACAGCTCTGGTCGCTTCTGATACCCAAGTTTTTCTTTTTTGGGAAAAGAATTTGTTTTTTGTTTTGTTTTGTTATTTTTTTATAAAAGTAGTAAACAAAGAAGAGGCTTGATCACAGATAGGTATAATAATATGTAGTCTTCATGGTTTTTATAATATTGTCAAGTAATTAGTTATTTGCAAATACTGAATTCTGTACTAAAACTTGTTTTGTAGGCAATGTCATAGACTATTTCTGGCATACATCTGTGAATGTATTATCATTAAAACTATACATTTGCTTCAACTCCCTAACACACAGTAGGCACTTAATGCATTGTTGGAATAACCAATGATGAATTCCACAAGTTTATTTTCTCAGTTGCAGCTGCCTATGGAAAAAAAACAACAGATATCTGTATTCAATTTTTATTAAATTAAATGCTCACCTAGTAGAAAATCATATCATTTCATTTTTTACATAGTGAAAATGTCTGAGCCATTTGCACTGCTACTATCTGACCTACTTGCTATAAACTAAATGTCCATGTGCACCAGGTGGAAATGACTCCATGTCTCTATATTCCATACAGTAACTTATGTCATAAAGCCACTACATCACTCCAGTGTTAAGTTGTTAGCATTTCGGACAACCTGTATCATTTTCACCTTTTTTCCCTTAGCACAGACTCGGACTTTAGGAAAATGTCTAATATATGAATAAAAATTCACAAATGAGGCCACATAGGAGTACAAGGAACATCAAAAATTCCTGTCTACCATAGATGAAATGCCCCTATCATTATTCTCGGATTTTGAAATACAATAAAATATTCAGACAGACAGATTCCAACCACATCATAACAGAGATGAATTCAAGAGCCTTATGCTCTGGGTACTATCTTATTTAAATAGTAAGGCCTGTTCTAGCGAGTTTTCTATTGAGAAGCAGAGTTTGTACTCTGAGGTAAGGCTCTTCTGATGGGTAAGACATATTTTTCTCAAAGTACTGAATCTTGAACTCAGAGATTAATTAGTACAGAAAATAGGAAATTGATAGACTTTCAAAGTAAATGCAGTACTTTGTTATGAATATGCTAGGGAAATAATAGTTACTAACTATTAAAATATTAAACAATACAAAGGGGTTTTGTATGAGACTGTAGATTCTTGGCATGTGTGGATTTAAAGTTAATAAAAAAAAATTTTAAAGGTCATTTTAAGCAGAAGTTTGCAAGTCTCTACTCCTGAATGCCTGAAAGGGAACTCGCAATGTACTCCCCCCAAAAAATATTTTTTTAACAAAAATAAATCAACTGAGAAGCAGCCTCAAACCAATAAAGTATCACTTCTTTTTTGAAAAAATTAATATAACTTTAGCTTCAGCACTATCTTCAGAAATCCCGGATGGACTGTTTTGTTTTATTTTCAGTGATTTTCGTATGTAAGAATTTCATTCTTTCAAAATTAATGTGACAAAGAGAGAAATTCCAAAGCTGAGTCCCAGCTTTTGTTTTCAGCTATATTATGCTCAGGAAGATAGTTATGATATTTGGATTGTAAGAAGTATCCAAAATTAATGTATTGATAACAATACTAACAAGTTATGATTATTTCCAATTTCTAGCCACTCTAGAAGGAAGGAGTTTTTCACTAAAATAGGCAAAAGAAAAAAAAATAAAATAGGCAAAAGAGCCTCTGCTTTCAGTTAGTATCTTCACTTCAATTTTTAGGGATGGCAGATCGACCAGCAGCAAGAAAATAAATATGAATCCTGAAGCATATTTTTTTTTTCAAAATAATGCCAAATGCCTAAAGAAATATTGTGGGAAAACTTGCACAGAAATAATAAGATAATGGCAGTAATTATTTTAATCAGAATTTCTTCAGCTAGAATAACAAACTGTTATATCACCTGATGTTACTTTAAAAGGTAGTATACAAGTACACATATCATGTGATAAGAGAATCCTTTGCTCACAGTTTGGGCATTGATGTCACTACATATTATTGATAGCACTTATAATTTTTACAATACGGTGTCTTTAGTACATAGAGCCTAATTTCTGGAAAAATTATTTTTACCCTCCAGATTTTGATAGGCATTCCCACAAAAAGAGTGAGATGTAGAGAAAACTGTGTATGTAGAATTTCAATCTTTTTTTTTCTTTTTTTCTTTTTTCTTTTTTTTTTTTTTTTTTTTGTGGGACCAGGGTTCGAACTCACAACTTTGCACTTGCCCAGCAGGCACTTGTGCCTCGGAGCTATCTCCCCAGCCCCATAGAATTTCATGTAGATATTCTCACTGAGGATGTCTGCCAATGACTGCAGATACCAGTTCTGTGCGTACTAGTCACTGGCCTCCGAAGAAGAAAGGAAAGGAAGTACAAAGCACTTGTAATAAAATAAGGATGAGGGCCTGATGAAGATACACAGAAATGTGACGGCTCACAATTGAGGCCTCAGCCTCTGTCTTGCCTGAATATTTCCATGTTCAGATATTGCCAACTAAAGAGTATATGCAACCTCTCACTGAACTAAAACCCTTGATAAAACAGCACGTTAACTGCATGTTCGTTGTGAGAGGAGATAGGATTAGATTTTGTTTCTGAGGGTAATTTCAATTATGGGCTTACTTTGGTGGAATGTTTTCTGGGAGAGCAAACAAAGTAACAAAAACCTAGCATCCAGAGCCCAACAAGCCTGAGTGCTTGGACTCTGTACAGCCTCCTCAAAGAAGGTCACAAAGGGCTGACAGAGGAGTTGTAGCTAAGGTATCCTCGGAACTCAGAGCCAATAAAAATGAAACTATTCTCTTCTGAGACCTAATTAATTTTTATATCCAAAGGTACACTGCACATTTGTTCATTGCTTATGACGAAGACTAAAAAAAATATATGTGCCATCACACCGGGCTTTTAAATGATCTACTGGGTGGCTGTGCCTTGCCTGTAAGAAATTTTCTGTGCTTTAGAGGTAGTCATTCAGTGAATAAGTAAGTCTGTGCTAATTTTTTTTTCCAAAATGTTATTTTCCTATATTGTTTTCAAGAAGTCAGGGACTTAGTCTTACAACTTCCAAAATATTCCCTTCAAATTTTAAAACAAAACCCAAACAAAAATGTTCAGGAAACAAATTTCATGCCACGGGCTTTGTAAGGATTAGTCTCCTATTAGAGTCACTGTTCCTATATGATCCTTTCTCATGTTTTAAAGGAGGATATATATTTTTCTGTTACCTTTCCTGACTGTAAAGCAATCACAGGGACCTGCAGGAGGCACCATAAATATGCAAATTTCGGAGAGATAACTGTTTTCAGTGGTTATGCCTCCAAGTAGCCAGGGAGCTGGAGCTGCCTCCTTCCAAGTAATCTGCATGTTGGTGGTGCCCCCTGCTGCAATCCCAGGTTGTCCAACAAAGGGAGAAGAAAATTCGGAAGCATTTAGATCTGATTAGTGTGTAAAATAAATGCCCACTGCCCTTGCTCCCCAAGCAGCCACAGCCAGTCAAGTTCAGAGTTCCTCCTCCCTGCCACAAATTCACTTTTAGGACTTTCTCAATATAAAATTTGGAAAAATTCACTTGTATGTCAAAATCTTTTAATGTCCAGGTTTAATAGAGATGGATTTTCTCTCTCTCTCTCTCTCTCTCTCTCACACACACACACACACACACACACACACACACACACTTCATCAAAATCCAAAACATTTTCAAAGAATAAAAGTTTGAAAAATAAATTTCCTAGAGGTTACCTATGATAACAAACTGAATTAGAATAATATCCTGCAACCCACTGGGATATCACAGCAAAAAAGAGAAAACTTAGTGTTAACACTGCACACAGCCATTACCAGTTTTAAATGGCTTTATTTATTAAAAGTAATTATTGTGGGCCATTAGCTCATAGGGTGGACTGAACACTTTGATACTCAATACAAATAAATACATGAAACAAAAATTGGAAAGAGATTACAGTAGCTCTATAGCCACCCTTTTACAGATTTTTTTTCGTATTAAGACATGTGGAGTGGGGGGCAGTGACCAAACAGAATAACATGATACAATTCAGACCTCTGGTGGTCTATCAGATACATAATATGCATTTTAAATTTCTTGAATATATATTCACATGACAGAATCTAATGTGTTTAGCAGGAGCCTTTGCTTTTGATCAAATCATAAAAACTGTTCAAAACTTATCTATCATATTAAATCACATATACTTCTATGAAAATTGCTTTCTGTCTTCTTGCCTAAATACCTGAATTAGGACAGATAAAAAGAAATTAAGCGTACCCAAAAGGCTCCGTTTGGTAGATATTGCAAACTCTAGAGTACAGCCACCAAAGCGAGCCTTGAAAACTGGCCCTCTTCACTTTTCCTGTGGGACTCGCCTCTGGGTCTGCCTCAGCACTCAGTGCCCCTCCAGTCTTGCCACTGTAGCACTAGTTGCAGAGTGATGCACTCTCTCTAAATGTAGATGCTTCACAGTGGCTGGGCTAAAGTTTGAATCTCAACTTAGCTGGACATCCTGTTTCCATATTCAGTTCTTCACAGTAAGAGCAAAGCAGAGGACTGAGTAATTGCATCCATCATTTCACTGATGAGCCCGCCTTTCTCAGCATCACCCAAGAACCTTGTGTCCTGTGTGCTGAGCTCTGACCTATGGCCCATGAAGCGCGAGACGGAGGCAAGGCCGTGGCTGCTATTTACCAGGAAGCATTAATTAGAAATAGGTCTTAATAGTAGAGATTCCATCTTGTCCTTACTCTAGATTTAAACAAGCATACGTACTCCATATCATGAGGGGGATTTTTTTTTTTTTTAATTTCACTCTGGGTTTTATTGCTAAAGAAAGTAAACTGTTAGAAAAAGAAACCAGTGCACAAAACAGCAATTGGAAGTCAAAGCTTCTCTTGCCAGAACCCCTGCCATATATGTTCTGTCACTCACCTTCTAGACTCTCACTACAACCATTCAATCTATTGAATCAAGAGACTGTTTGATCTTATCTGCATCTGTGAGCTGACTGTCAACCTGCTTAGGCTGCATATTAAATCATCTATAGTAGCTGTATCAAGCTGGGATGATCTGTTAATTCTAAATTTATTAACCCTTGGAGTGCAGTCATCATGTTTAATCTAGTGTAGCTCACATTTATTTTACAAGACTAAATCCTGTTTTAAGATATGGCAGTGTTGCAGGTTAAAAACAGCTAATGTGGGTTTCATTATGATAATCAGGGAAAGAGACTGTCTAAAAAATGCTAGTGTGGCTCCCCAAGCCAGCTGGTCCTAAGCTTTTTCCTGGGCTAAGGTTTACCTGTGAAATGAAATTTTCTCCAGAAAGTCTGTTTCTAAAAAGCATGTAAGAGAAAAAGGAACAGGAGGAAGAGGAGGAGGAAGAAGAAAAGGAGAAAGGCCTCTTTGACAGCTACTCAGAGGTTCAAACCCAGAAAGACTGATTGTCATGACACTGTCAGCTGAGGAATAAATTTGCAAAAGCACACACCTGGAAAAAAAAAAAAAAAATTCTTGAGTGAGTCAAACTTCTGGATCAATATGGATCACTTATTTCTTGATCAAAAGCTTTTTCACAAGCCTCTTCTCCCCCAAAGAATTCAGAACAATTCAAAGTATAGATAGCCCTGCTACAAAAGGGGAAAATGTTCATTTAATATGTTAATCTGGCCTTCAGACAAAAATAAAAGGTATCCACCTCTTCCACTTGCACATTACTGATGTTATCAACATATTCATAGCTTTTCTTTCAGACAAACTGCTAGGCATGCTCCCTTTTTTGGTAACCACGTGCCTGATATCTCTCTAATGTAGCCTAATAACAATTTTAGCATTCAGATGAAGCGATTTCATTCTGTGACTGCCTTTTCTATTAGATTTGATTTTGAGAAGCCCCAGTGGGTGCCTTCGAGGCAGAGATCTATCTGTGAGGCTGCTACCGACTCAATAGCAGCCTGGGCTAACCTTGACCTTTCCCGAGACCCCGCTCCATCTGGTGCCAGCCTGCTTTCCACCACCAACCCCCCTTGCTTCATAGTCAACATTGATCAAGGCAGAACGGAGCTCTTCCTCTCCTGGAAGGGCTGGGCAAGTTCATGAGGACGGCACATTTCAGTATATGGAAATGATCAAACCTCTTATGCAATCATAAATCTACATAGGAGTCTTGTGATTTGATATTTCATTCACCTCCAAAGATTTTTTCCTCCTCCCAAGAGGGATTTATAAGCTCTGTGAGAGCTCCTGGTCAACGGCTTTCCCCAACACCTGGAAATTATCAAGCTTGCTGCTTGCAGAATGATGCTAACAGCTTTAATGCTGCAAATTCATTTTTAACAACTCACTGGCTTTTATCTAGGGTGTGTGTGTATGTGTGTGTGCGTGCGCGCGCACTCGCGCACGCGCTTGGTGTGTCTGTGTGTATGTGTGTGTGTTTGTGTGCGTGTGTGCCTTTCTTTAAGAAAAATCTACTAAAGCAAAGCAGAGTATCAAAGGCACCAAAATCAAATCGGACTTGAATATCCTACATCTCGCCACCCATCCCCATTTATGTATTTGGAGATAGATCGTTTCGTGTTTTGTTTTTTTCTGTCCCTTTATTCTGTCCCCTTTCTAAACCATTAAGAAGGGAGAGATAAAGAGAATAGGAGAAGAGGCAGGAAGAAGGGGAAAGAGGAGAAAGAGCGCAAACAAGAGGCATCACACTCGAATGCAGTTTGAAATCCACCTCTCGCCTCCTTGATTCCCCTTTCCCAAAGACCCACGCAGGCATCGCCTCCCCCGAATCACCCACTGGAGTACGCGAACGCCTCCCACACAGCGCACTCTCTTTCTTTGCTCCTCTTCGCTCAGTATCAGGGGTTGGCTGGTAAAGAGGCTGACTGAGGGGAGTCACGTGGGCAGCCCGTGGGCAGCGGCGGCAGCAGCTCAAAAGAAATTGACTGACTGGCCGCTTGGGCGCATTTCAATATATGGAAATGACCAGAGGCTTCTGCAATAAATCAGCGCTCAACACTTTGTCATTTTTCTAGTTCCGCTTCATTTTCCTATTTTCCCCTGCTCCTCGCAGAAGCATCGTTTCTGCGTCGTGCCTTGCCGTATCTCTGCCCACCTTCAACCTACACCTTCTCCAAGCTTGCCCCATCCTTTCCATCCGCCCCCGGCCCCCACCCCCTGCCACTTTCTGTTCCCTGGCTCCTCTGTAATTGGAAACATCCGGTCGCAGAGAAGAGCTTCCCTACACACACACACACACACACACACACACACACGCACACGCACACGCACACGCACACGCACACACGCACACATGCACACACACTTTCTTCTTTTCTTTCCCTTTCAAGCATTTTCCTTGCAAAATCGGGCAGTATTTGCTCTTGTGCCTCAGATGTTCTAGAAGAGGCGCCAGGGATGCGTCTGTGTAACACCGAAGGCGGACCTGGACCTCAAGCTTCTCGTGGTTAACAACAGAAGAGACCGCGGTCCTCGTTTTGCTTTCCCTACACTAGCCCGGCTCCCAACCACGAAGAGTTCTCTTAGCAAAGTTAGAAGAGTATCATTTCTTGTGCCAAGAAATGCCCAGGATAGCGCTGGCTGGGTACCCGGGAAAAGTGAGGGATGTGGCGGGAATCTGTTAGTCTGCGGGACCCTGCTTTGCTCCCACGGGTCCTCTGGTGCCCTCCACCTAACCCTGTCCTCGTGCCTCGGGTCTTTTCGAACTACAGCTGCGTGTCCTCAAATCTGCAGTGACTCTGAACGTGTGGCTTAAGATCTCAGGGCAGCCTGAATTCAGTGACGGGTACAAAAAAGCAAAATTAACAAAATCCCATCAGCTCTCTGTTGTTGCTGCTGCTGTTGTTGGGAGCTGTTTGATTTTGGCTTTACATTCGTTTTTTTTTTTTTTTTTTTTTTTTTTTAATTCTGTACAGAAGGAAACACTACCTAGCTTCTTCCACCCCCCTGTCAGCTCCTCCTTGAGATTTCCAATCTTTCAACTTGGGTCCCCCTTGTGTCCACTAGGCAGCCTCTTTTTCTTCCTCTTGGATCTGGGAACAATAGACGTGTAAAGGGTCAGTGGACATCACCCTATAAAGCTCAAAACCTAATTAATTTTATTAAAGGAGGATCCGTTTATGCACTATGACAGCCTGGGGGAATTAACCATTCATGGACCCAGACACTGTTCACACACCAGATTTCCTACTCACATTAGTGGCTTACACTTCCTGCCCGCATCTGATCCTGGTCAGTGCCATGGTGTAGATCTGGTTTTTGTTTGACCCTAAGAAGACCATCTCTAAATCCCCAGGTTCTCACTATGCATGGACCCATACATCCCCACCACCAGATGACAACTGAAGCTCGTCCAGTCACAGTTTGTGGTAGTGACAGGTCATAAGTTCTCACTGTTGGGGAGAGGGCTCCACACATCCTGACATGGACATTTGGTCCTGGGAAATACTCTACTTGAAAACCACATTGCATGAAATCCAATATACTTTCTCAAGAGCAGAAGAAAACACAACTGTTTTTAAAGTTATTATTTTTTTCCTGCCAGTCTGATAATTTGAAATACATTTTTAATAACCTCCAGGAAAAAAAACCAATTTAATAGTTCAGACATATTGTTCTTTGACTTAATATGCCTGTGTATTCCTTAATTGCTGAAACAAAGTTTATTTCATTTACAAAGGCTAACTGTATATCTCTGAGGAATCCTCATGTCATACTCTTGTGGTTTATTTGGTTTTTGTTGTTTTTTTATCAGCACCTTGAATTTTGTTCAACAGGGATCTAGAAATGTATAGCATATGTAAAGAAATAGATACGATAAAATATTCAAGAGCTCTCTGAAGGAAAATGTGCTTGAAAATAACCCCCTTTTTTATGGAATTTGTTTTGATTTAGGCCTATAGATAGTAAAAAGAATGAAAGAAACTGTGAATTACACTGAATATAAGATGTTTATCACTTTAATATTACACTTCCTAGCTTCCATGTTACAGAGCTTTAGAAAACTCCCCAAACTTTCAGATTGCAGCTCTGCCTTGTATGGCCTGAGGTTTGTCTGGAAAGACCTGCCAGTACATGCCAGCTAAAAATGAGTGTCAATTAATAATAATAAAAAGGATGCCTTATTTCTACACTCATGTAATTTAACAGGTTTGGAGAGAAACATAGGATGACAACAGTTTTGAGAACATTCCAATATATGCAGTTCTAACAGCTTTCATTCTAAGAAGCCAAACCTGCTTAAAATAGAATGGCTTAACATTTCTTTTTTATATTAAAAGTCCAATCTACACTTCACATAAAATGTTTTTCATCACAAAAATATTTGTCTCTAACAAAATGCACTTTTTGTTCTACAAAAAAAGCAAACATCTTGAAACAGATTCTCCCAGCTTTTTACAGCTCCTCGTTGCAATTTTCTGTACTATTTTCAACTGCCACCCTCCCCCACCCAAGATATGTTGAACACTGGAATGAAAATAATCACTATTGAAATACTGAACTAGCGTGCCCTGTCTTTCAGTGCTAACAAAATCTTCTAATCCTCAACCTGCTCTCCAATGGAACTAGGCAAATTGGGAACTTACACTGATATTTCTAAGTGCAGTTTGTTGTTTTAAAAACATATTGCACTGATTAATAAAAATGTGAAATAATTTGAGTTACAAATTTTGAACTACGGATCGCCATCTGCTCAAGTGGGGGAAAACCAAAAATTGCCGAATATATTTTCTCACCTCTTCTTTTTTTAATGATAACATAAACAACATTCTTGAATAATTAAAAAAAGAAACTGACTACACTTAATGCATTTTTATAGTTCAACAACTGCTTGGTGAGTCCACCTTCTCAAGTATGCAATTATTTTTTCTTAATTACTTACATATGTTCTATCAAAAGATTCAGCTCTTAGTGCCTTTCCTGTGCATTGTGCAAATCTGTTCAGCTCTATCTATTAGAGCAGTGATCCCCTGGGTTAAAATGATAGTGCAATCTGCATCCCACATTAACCCCAATCGGTTCTAGGTGTTAACTATGTCAGAGACCTATGACACCATTCAGTGTCCTTTACAGGAAAGAGAGAAAGAAAGAAAGAAAGAAAGAAAGAAAGAAAGAAAGAAAGAAAGAAAGAAAGAAAGAAAGATAGAAAGTCCATGAACCCAGACTTGCAGGCAAAAGACACATCTCATCAAGTAGATACACAGATACAAAGAAGTAAGACAAGCAATTTAGTTTATCTTTTGTAAGAAAGGGAGTTGAGTATCTTTTTTGTATAGTTAACACACTACCCAAAGTGTCTTTAGGTAGCCCTATTCTGGTGGTATTTTCAATAGCCACTAACCTTGCCTAGTACAGTATGGGGGTTGTAAATTGGCATGGAAGTTTAAAGCAGGGTCTTGTTGGTGCACAGCACAAATTAGTTATATATGGGGATGGTAGTTTTTCATCTTCAGTTGTCTCTGATGCAGCTTATATGAAATAATTGTTCTGTTGACTGAATACCACTCTGTAATTGCAAAAGAAAAAAGTTGTAACTGTTTTGTTGACATTCTGAATGCTTCTAAGTAAATACAATTTTTTAGTTTTTAAAAAAATTTCTACCCCCCCCCCAAAAAAAAAAGAAGAAGAAGAAAGGGAGTTGGTAAGAGGTAGGTCTGCATCCGTGGCTATTAAAAGCAGTGGTTGACGGCCTGGCATGCAGGACCCAGTGGAATTCGCAATTCCAACAGCAGAAAGAAAGAAAAGTGTCTGAGATCTACCAAACTGTTGGTAGTCAAGCAATGAAGATGCTGAGCCAGCAGCCAGCAGGGCAAGGAGTCCGGCAGGAGACTCAGCAGTGTGTCAGATCTGCTGCTTTCTAAACATAATCCCAGGCTTCTTGAGCATGACGTAAACCAAGTTGGTTTTCCAATCCATTTCTATTAATCATTGAATACTACGATACATTTTCCTCACTCTTGCTCTCTCTCCCTCTCTCCCTCCCTCATTTCTGTTTTTTTTAAGTCTGTCTATGCCAGCAGGTAGGAAGTTATGGAGTTGTCCTGGATTCTGGTCTTGAGTTTTGAGCCTTATTTTTCCTTTGTAGAGACACTGGCACCACGATCAAATAGCAAAAACTTCACAGGTTGTGCCTGCAATGATCAGGCTGTGCCAGGGGAAGGGAAGAGCAGCTAATCATTGCCATGCTCTCACCCCTACCACTGTCAATGGCAGTTGCAGTTCTGGTAAAAGTGAAGAAGTGAGTCCCTAATCCCTTGGAAGGATGTGGAAGCTTTTTCATCACCTTAGAGTGGATTAGAGTAAAAGGAAGAGATGACTAGAAAATGATCCAAATAATTCTGAACATGAACTGCTTCTACTCTTTCTGCTCAGATTGTATTTCCACAAATGTGATAGCTGCTACTTTTATTGGCTTTTCATTCATAACTGATCTCCCCAACATGGAATACTACTGTGTATGATATAAAATAGGAAGGCTTCTAACTGGGAATCGATTGAATAGTAGGCAATTCTGCATGTCAAGAACAGTGGCAATAGTAGAGGGAATCAAAGTCAATGAGCAACAACTGAATTCTCTGTGTCCTGGAGTAGGTCAAAATCAAGGAGAAACTTATATACCTGGCTTCAAAATGAGCCAGACTGAGAAGGAAGACAATATAAAAAAGATAATAGAGGCACCCCAAGCAGGACCTTCATTTCCAGCTGGGGAGGAATAACTGAGTTTCACTAGACGGAAAGATGGGAGAACAGTCACAGTGGAAGAAATGCTCTTTCGACGAGGCAACAAGAACTGGAGTCTAGGAGTGTCGCTCAGTGGTAGCATGCACAAGGCCCTGGACTGGATCTCTAGCACTGAGAAAGAAAGGAAACAGAAAGGAAGGGAGGAAGGTGGGAAGGAGGGAAAGAGGGATAGAGGGATAGAGGGAGGGAGGGAGGGAGGGAGAGAGGAAGGAAGGAAGGAAGGAAGGAAGGAAGGAAGGAAAGAGAGAACGAGGGAACGAAGGAGAGGAAGCAAAAGGACAGACTTGAAAAGATGAAAGGCTGCAAGTTCCCTGGTGTGGCAAAATCTTAGAGTGGAGTCACAGGATGATGTCTGCGAAGGGAGATAGGAGCAAGTTTGGGACAGGCTTGTCTGGAATGTTGACCTTCATTGTCTGGGCCTGATACTATGGAAAATCCACCAGTTGAGGTTTGGAAGAACAATAGTGAATGACTAGATTTTTGGAAAAATTGAACATGGAAGCAATGTGTTCTCTGACATTAAACCTATTTTTCTGTTGATCATTCTGCAAAATTATACCCCATACACATGCAAAATAGTCTCTTCAGACCTTACCAAAGAAACAATAGCCACTGTTTTCTCCCACACAATTAAAGATGGTCCCTTTGACCAGGATTTCTATGCATACACACAGGTTGGCTGACTTTCAGAATCTTCAACAGTAAAATCTGTTTTTTCAATGCTTCTATATTTGGAATTTTATATCTAGGGATCAAATCATCCTTCCCTGTGTTAGTTCAAACATTTTTACCTTTAATCTTCATGCTTTCTCTTGACTTGGTTTGCCCAAAAGCTCACATTCATGAAAGAACCTCTTTTCTCTATTTACAAGAGTAAATACTTGAACATATCGAAGCTTTCTAAGTATACATTTCTATTCAGCGTCCACTGCATGCACAGCCCTCTGCAGAATCCTCTTTTCAGAAATGAACCCAGGTATAAATATTAAGAAAACAGGATAAATAATACATACCAGTATACATGTTTTAAATCACCTAAAGTCAAATGATTCAAGAGTAGCACTATTGGGCTGGTGAGATGGCTCAGCAGTCTAAAGCAACTGCTTAGGCAAGCCTAGGCAAACGCAGGGACTGCAGTTCAATCCCTGGCACCACATGCTGTGCCAGCCCCACCCCCAGGACAGGCTAAGCCAGCCATAACGTAAATAAATAAAGTTTAAAAAAAAAGTAATGTTAGTGCTTTATTGTATGAACTGCTAATATTAAATAAAAGAGTAACACTATTGATCTGATATCAGCTTTGACAATGAGTTAGTTCTTAGCACAACAGGCCTAACACAACAAATGTATATATGCTAGCGAATTGAGCACATAAAACAACAGATGTAAATTTTGCAAGTTAAAAATATTTAAAATAAGATTCTGGGACAACAATATGCATTGTATCAATTATTAGCAATGTACTACTAATGTGTTTTGAAACTGTCGCATTATTTCTTATTAAAAGTAATTTAAAAATAAAAAATAAAATAAAATAAGATTCTGGAGCTGTGGAGACAGCTCAATTTGACCCCAGTACCACATGCTGTGCAGGCCTGGAGTCCTGGGCATACCAGGCCAGCCACCAATCAGGTTTGGTGGTGCACTCTGTAATCCAGAACTAAGGAGGCTGAGACAGAAGAATCACTATGAGTCTGTGCTATGTAGTGAGACCCTGTATCCAATAAATAAATAAATAAATAAATAAATAAATAAATAAATAAATTTTAAAAAATAAAATTCTGTCTTTACAGGGTTGGAGACACCAACGTACAGGACTTAACTGTGAAGTCACATTGCTTCTGCTTTACTTTTCTAGCTCTGCCCAGAAGAAAAGAATAGTATGAAAGATGGGGCACCATTCTGCATTTCAAATACCTTCTGCTAATTAGCAAATTGCCCTGCATCATCATAAGGGCTGCCAGCATTGTTGTAATATGGGTCTGCTAATATTCCATTCTGAAGGCCCTAATTTAAAAATCTTGTATCTTGGCTGCTAAAACCACTGCAGGCTGAATCTTGTCAAAAAGGAGGAGATTTTGTTTTCCAGCCTTGGACATGGAAAATAGTGGTGTCATGCCTGGCACTGTGGCGCGTGTGTGTGTGTGTGTGTGTGTGTGTGTGTGTATGGGGGGCAACAATTGTCTTTCAATGCTTTTTTCACTTCATATCTTTGCTGTGATGATAGAGCAGACCTACTTCTCTTGAAAATGAAGACTGCCTTGACATTTTCAGTGAGGAAAATCTCATCACTTGTGAGTCTCATATAGAATTTAGCTAAGATATATATTCATACATGAGATTTCAACAAAGTAGCTTCTATTATAATAGTTACCTTTGTTATCTATTTCTCTTTTAAATTATTTGCTTTGAGTTATGCAGATTCAATAAAAGAGCAAAAAGTGGAGATCTTATGTAACCATATACTTGCATGTGTTGCAATAAATTTTATAAAAACAGAAATATATATGCCCACTTTAACATCAAAACTAGATGCTTATGTTCTGACATGCTAGGAAAAGCACACTTAAATCCTTACATCCATTCCTAATCATTCCATTGCGACTCACACTGTGTTTCTATGGCTCCACACTTCAAATATCAGTAGAAAATGTAATCAACTTACATTTCACATACCACAATTTCTAGTCTAAGTACAAAAGCATTGTAAAAAGAAGAAAACTCAGACTCAGCTCACCCCACTCTCCACCCCTGCATTAGGTTTTCCATTGTATAGTTAGAGTAGTGCAGATTGGTTCATGGACATGATATTATTCAAGGAAAATGATAAATAGCTGTATCCTGGGTGAAGATTTAGTTTATAAAATTAGTCTTGGTTCTCTCTTCTCCCTCCCCCAACCCCGCTAACTGTACTTCCAAAATTATTTTATCTTATAGCCAACTTCTAGTTAAATATAAAAATTTATTATTCCCTTAAGTTAGTTTCATTTAAATTACAGACCCATAAGTGTTGATTTTCATCCTTGGCAAAAATTAGAAAATATCAGCTTAAAATGTGAAAGCATCTCTAAGAAACAAGTTTAATAGTTTACAGTGTGTGGCAACTGGAGTATGCTGACTACTCCCAAGCTCTGTAAGCGTTCATTAGCTTAGTTTCCTCCCGTTAACTTGCAATAAAAATAATAATATTTGCCATTTAGTAGGGGGCTCTTCATCCTCAAAGTGCTTTACAGGCATCAACTGGTTTATTTATTAATAATCTCTGTTTCTGCTTAATAAACGAGATTTCTATTTACAATCAACGGGAAAATTATAAAATGTTCTGCTTTCAATAAGTAAAAGGACTTGCTAACAGGCTATCAAATTACATGTTTATTTTGCCCTGACCATTATTTTTTAATAACTTTCTGCTGACCAATTAAAAATTTCAAAGTCCTAGGTGATGAAATAGAGAAGTCTGGTTAATGTCTGTTTGTTTCGCCAATTTGGAGGAACTATGTTACTTTCAACCTCTCCCCTCCATTTATTCATCTAAAAGGAAACTTGGTTGCAGATACTAAGGATTAGAGACCAAACAGATCTCTTCTCATTTGTGTTTCTAAAACCACACCAGCAGCGCCACACTGAGGGGATAGAGCACCCCAAGACCTGAGTGGTCAGCAGTCCTCCCTTCTCTCTCACTCTGAGCAGAGACTGTAAGCAAGAATACTAGTGACCAGGGTCCCCAGAACACTTAGTTTGAGTTCTTGAGCCCAGGCTATGAGACAACACGTGGGTGGGCGGGGTTAGCCTGGTCTTGACATCAGCGACCTCCACAAGGGAAACTGAACAAACTAAACTGGCTGGGAGGAGAGAGGTACTTAAGTGCCACCTATAGGCTCATATAGAAGAACGCCTCTCATACATCCCTACACCAGGTTTGAAAGTGACCTCATCAAGAGCCATCCAGTTTCCTAACAACTTGTGTTTATTGGGAGCTACTTAGAATTCCGTTTTGGCTTTCCCCTCCAGATTTCTCCTGAGGAACATTGGAAATGTTTGCAAGTAACAGGAGATTCCTTTGAGGCAGCCCAGAATAAAAGGAAGGTAGAAACTGCTTTATACAGAGGTTTAAAATGACTCAATGCCCTGCTGCTTAGGCATTTAAATACACGAAGCATCAGGAAGCTCAGCATATTAAGAATAGTTACACTCAAGCAATGCTTTCTTGTAAGGCTTAGATATAATAGGAATATATTATCTTATATGTGGTGATATTTTACAACTTTTATACTGTCTTCACATATTCTGTTTTCAATTAAGCATACTTTCATCTCTTTCCATATTGATTTTTGGCTTACTTGCTTTATATTTTTGTTGTATTTCTTCTGATAGGAATGGGGCGACATAAACATCACCCTAGCACATCTACACAATGCTGCCTTGCTATAATTAAATGTATTATTTCAACGGTCTCTAAACCAGTTATCAAAATTTTCTCAGAGCTAAGCTTGGAATGTAAAGGTCTGGTTCTACTACCAAACTCTTTCAAGCCCCATAATATCCTGATTTTTGGTCATTTAAAAACATACACACATAAAATGTAAATTCCCCAGGAGCATTTCTGCTTCACAGCATGACTCGGTATACCTCCCACTTTATTTTGTACAAAGAATGGATGTATTTAAAAGTTAATTTTGGTCCTTTTAAATGGTTGAACAGAAGCACTGGAGGCAGAAATAAGCTCTGTGATTCACCTTCAGTTTAAAAGCTCTAATTTCTGCCTTCTGGGTGCCTTTCTAAAAACCTGTCCCCATCTCTGGCCAAGAACAAAGCCTTCCAGGGACGGAAGCATGGGGAGAGGGGCCAGACTGTCCCCAGCACACATGCCTCGCTGTGACACTGACCCTGAAGAAGGCCTGAGAAATAACCTGCAGAATATCCACCAGCAGGGGGAGGCGGGCTATCTTACCTGGAAAAGCGCCCCTGCGGGACGGGACAGCGGAGGTCTGTCTCCTCACGTGAGCACAGGGCCTCCTGACTTCCCCCAGAAGGAGCAGCCGAGGAGGAAGCTAAGGGGCCCCTGCTCTCTGTGGCGAAACAAACCATTTTCTCACACCCCATCCTTTTCCACTCAGATAAAAGAGAACTCCGAAGTTGGCCAGGAGTCGAATGAAATTGCAATTCAATTCCTTTTTATGTTTTGTAAAATAATGGCAATAAATTAAATAATCAAAATATTTAACTGTATAAACTGGCTTCTGCCACTTACGCGGTTGCTTCTTTTCATGAGGAAGCTTGCTTTACATACCAATAGGTGCTGTTAAAATTATCTCAGTATCTATTTAAACACACTGCACCATGGAGGTCTTCTGGTTTTTACAGTTGAAATTAATATTTGCTAATAAAAGAACTGTCAGAACTTTGAAGCAAACACTCACTTATGTCCCCCCAAAGAACAGAACGTTTCTGGCTTTTCCAGGCACAGCGTCCCTCTGCCCCAGCCAGTCCGTGCCTCTCCCAGCGGCAGCTCTGGCCACAGCTGGACACCATGTCCAAGAAAGCAAGCTTAAGGCAGGTGAAGAGCCGCCTCCTGCAACAGGGAACGTGGAACATCCAATTAAGCCACCTCACCAGCCCTGCGTGCTCCTGATAAAAACAAAGCCAGTGTGTGGGCTGGATTTTGCATTTCCTCATAAAGTTTAAGGTGTTGGCGATCAGAGCAACTGACAAAAGGCATCTGAAGAATCACCCAGGAGAATAAAGGGAGGACTGTGCAGGAAAGACTCAATCTCACACCTATTAAATTTTCATATCTATTTCAGGCATAAATGGATTCTAAAATTTTGTGGCTTAAAAAAAAGTTCAATGAACACAGCAGAAATTGCAATGCTGAGACATTGGGGTCTAGAAGCACAGATCAGATTGGAAAGCTGGCCTGGGGCAGGTTTAGGATCATTACCCAAATCAAACATCTCGGGCTGGGGTATCAGCCAGGAGTGGCAGCCTGGAGGCCCCTCCTTGCGGCCCCAAGGCTTCTTGACCAGGACCTCAGGGACTCTTCCCTGGCCTTCTCTTCTACCTTTGTCTTCCTACTTCAGAAGGCCCACACAATAATTGAAAAAAAACTGAGATTTTGTAATACTTTTTCAGGATTATAAAGTCAATTACAGACATGAAGAAAAAGAAAAGGAGATAGTTGAGCGTCACATGCTAGGGCACATTCAATTCAAACAGCTCCCAGGGAGTTAAGATTCTGTCTATATGGTGAACAGTGTGTGCCTACATGTCACTAGCAAACCCACAGCAGTTTAAGGTAATACTTTGGTCAGCAGGTGTAGACCTCAAATGAACAGTGGTTTAAGGCTGAGATTGCAAGAGGCAGGCATGTGCTGAAATTAGAAAAGCATTCTCGGGCTATTATTTAACATTCTACATATGTGAGATACAGAATGAAAGAATGAGAATTATCCTAAAATCCCTGCTAAGGCAGGGCCTGGCTTCTCAAGGCAATCTCAAGCTTTAGTAGTTCAGAGAGATTCTCTAGCTGACAATTAATATTAATGGGTAGATCTCACAATGTGGCATTATCACACGGGAGATGGGTGGGCACACCATCTGGGTTTTGGCAGGTATTAGATGTAATCAAAGGGATTACTTGGCTCAGGGAGAAATAGAAAACCTTGGGTTTGTTTAGTCTCTCTCCTCTTTTGTTTGGATGAAGCTCTAGGTATGCTTAACTGTTTTCCCCCTTGTTCTTTATTTGTGGTTGGGAATATCTAGGTGGTGGGGGAGGGCACAAACAAAAGGGATGAGCAGTCTGAAAGGATAGCTTGGATGTACAGTCGTGCAAATATCTATGAGCGCACACCATGGGCGAGCAGTCTTGCCAGGACACCTCAGTCAGCTCTAGATCAAAGATGTCAGTGGTCACAGGTCTACTCTCCTAGATGCTTAAGAGCAGCTGTAAGGTCTACTGAATCCACAAGGGTAACACAGGTCTCTCTTTTCCTGACGTTTACCTCCACTGCCACGCACCATGTTATTTAGAAGATCAAAAAGCAGCATCCACTTCCGATTTTTTAAATTTATCACCTAATTGGGTTGACATCTGGAAATGTTCAACACCCTACATTAGGGAGCCCACAGGACGTGTATATGTGTTTATTTTTAATAAAAATAAATGGAAGCTGCTGATTGGTTTAAATTCTGGAGAAGACATGCCTAGCCAGTCTTGAGATACTATACTAGAGCCAGTTGATGGATCGGCTGGTAACTTGGGAATTTTAGTCTCAACTTTCACTCTGAAGATGAGTGAAAAGTAGTTTTGCCACCCAACACATTCTAGTCTGTGAAAAACATCCTAGTCTTCCAGTTTCTCTACCGGGACTGTCTCGAATCTCACAGATGCTTGCCCTCCTAACATGCAATGCTACTGTCTTTGTTTAACAGTTAGCACATTGTCGACCAAGGCAGAGACAGGCCCTCCTCTGCGCCTCCTCACTGTCAGGGTTATTCCTGGGTCTGATTATCTTGTCCCAAGAAACCCAGCATGTAGGATGTGTATACTCAGCCTCTTAATAGATGATGGTGGCTATGCCCCAAAGCTTCTCTAAAGATAGATCAGAGATCTGGCAGTTTTATTTACAAGAACAGCAAGATATTACAAGGACCAAATTCCTTTTCACCGGCCTTCCCAGCTGACCTCAGCTGCTCATGGCACCCCTGTCCCTCTCCCTAAACAGCCAAAATAAACTTGGCTAGCTCTGGCTTACATCCACTGTGCTTAACTGCCTTTCTCCCTGAAGCTACTTTTGGGCATTCTTTCAGATGTAGCAGGCCCGTGCCCTGCGCTGTATCAATCCTTAGAACATTGTAGCATTAACCAAAGTCAGCTGCCCATGCCCCCCACAACTGCAGGGCCCAACACGCTAGCCACTGTCCATACGTAGCTGCATGGCTTCAGGGACAGTGTATGTATTCAAGTCAGGTGTGGCGAGTGGCTACCCTACCGTAACAGGGGCAGAAATATCTCCCAGTGCCCCGCCACTCAGTGGATGGTCATGCCCCCGGGCGAGGCAGAAAGGGTGTCTTTTCCGGGGCCACCAAGCTGCTGGGAGAGCCTGGTGCCCACTAGGTGCAGTCAGCCTGGACCCAGGGGCTACTCTGCGCACAGGACACCTGGGCCCTCCACCCTTCCGTAGGGAACCCGGCTGAAGCATTCTAGGGCAAATCCCTGGCCGAGGTGGAGAGGCGCAGGGACCTGTCCAACCCGCGCGCTTCCAGCGGCGTGGCCTGCACCCAAGCCGTACGGCCCGGACGGTTCTGCACCCAGCTTTCTCTTGTCTCGTGCTTTGGACTTGGGCAGGCAGCGCAGGACAAAGACTCAGGCGCCAGCTGCCGGGCTCATTGCGCAGAGGCGGTCGCGGCCACCCGGGGCGCCCGCCGCCTCCACCGCCCCGTGGGGGAGGCCCAGCTCCAGCCTTTGTCTGCAGCGCCGTCGTGGGCCGGGTCCGCAGGAAGCGGGCGCCATCGTGTGGTCTAAGGTGGACACTGCACCTCGGAGGCGCCGCTCGCTGAATTGCCAAACTGGATTCCAAGCATCTTGGGACGTCGTGGTCATCTTGGCGATGACTGCGTTACTATTCTGGTGCTTTTTCTTTTCTTTTCTTTTCTTTTCTTTTCTTTTCTTTTCTTTTCTTTTCTTTTCTTTTCTCTTCTCTTCTCTTCTCTTCTCTTTTCTTTCCTTTTCTTTCTTTTCTTTTTTCTTCCTTCCTTCCTTTCTTCCTTTCTTCCTTTCCTTTTTGAGAAAAATCAGCATAAAGCACTAACGCTGGACGGTGCTGAGAGAGTGTGGGACAGGGAACAAAGCAGCTATGTCTCTCACCAGATCTCTACACGGGACAGCCAAGGTGAGCAGGGCGTGAGGAAAAAGAACCCTGAAGCGGATTAGCAGAGAGAGAGCCAAACAAAAACAAAAAAAAAAACAGGGCATCCTGAAGCTTCCATGGGCAGCACCATTATCTTAAGGGAACACACTAGGGCTTGTCACAGCAGCAGGGCTTTCCTTGGGTGATAAGTCTACAAACAGTTCCTTCAATTTAAACTTTCAATTAAAGGCCTTAAATGTTAGGAAGCAGAGCTTGGATAGTTATGAGACTACAACCATCCTGAAGATCCATGAGAAAAGCCACGGGGGTGGGAGGAACAGGTCATGAGGGGAAGGCATTAGATGTTCCTGCTGGGCCAGGGACAGATACTGGGAGTGTCCAGCATCACACTGAAAATGACCTGCTTCCAAAAGGCAAAGGCTGGGGAGGTGGGGCTGGCAGGGTGAAGGCTTTCCCATGCCCTCTTCGGTGTTGGATAGGCTTCCAGCGTACCCCAGAACATCCCGCACAATGCAGAATAATTTGACCCTCAACAGCATCTCAAATCTGTTCTGACTTTGCCGTGCAGCCACAGGAATGTTTAATATATGATAAATAAATTTTTCAGGGCTGGAGAGATAGCTAAGCAGATTAAAGACATGCAAGCCGGTGCAGTGGCTGGGGTTGGATCCTGGGGCCTTCAGTGCTAGCCCCACCCCCAGGGGGAGCTGAAACAGCAATTGAGGCTGGGCGTGGTGGTATAAACCTGTAATCCCAGCACTTGGGAGGCTGTCAACAGGTGGATCACTATGAGTTTGATCTAGTAGGGAGACCCTGAACACCCTCAAGACCCCTCCCTAAAACACAAATAAGTAAATAAATAATCCCTCAGGGGCTTGCTATGTAGCTCAATTGAAAAATTTCATCTCCCCAAATAAAGACTTTTGCAAACTCTACCTCTCCAATATCAATATCACTATTCTACCATGAACGCATCATTTGTACTGTTAAAACTTGGCGATGTACTTATTTGGATATTAGATCCAAAAGGCTGAAAATGAATCTTTAACCAAAAACAAAGCAGGTAACTTGCATCTTTGGCACATCATTTAGGCAAACACATACAAGGAGAAAGGGAACAGGAAATGGAGACGTCAGAGGCAAAGCTGAGTGACAGCATGCACTCAGTCGGGGTAGGTGTATGCTGTGCAAAGAGTAGCTGGAATCTCAAGAAGAGCTCGCTGGGGACCCGCAGGCGTATCTGCAGGCACAGGCCCCGCCCTGGCAAATCCAAGAACAGGGAGGTAAGGGAGGACGCCGCTCCCGCCATTCCAGTTTTAGAATCTCCATGTTGCTGAAGACAAGGGTGGCTGTGGTGGGATACTGCCCGTGAGCATCGTGGCGTGTAGGCGTCATCTGGGAGACGGTCCGTTTGGTCCTCTGACCCATGCTCATCAGGACTGCCACTTCTTCCCAGCCTCGGATCACCTGCTTGCCTGGCATAAATGTAAAAGCCTGTTTGTATTTTGTTTCTGTCCCCGAAGGAATCAAACTTCTTTCCACCTTCAAGCATCCCGTGTAGCTCATCATACAGGTCTGGCTACGCTCCAGGAAGGTGAGCCAGTCTCCTGGGCGGAGGTCTCGGCTCTCACATGGCATGGACAGAGCAGAAGGCGAGATGGTCCCGGGCTCCACGTCCTCGCTTCACACCTCGCCTGCGCATGCGCATGCCCCCTCACTGGTACGTTCCGTTGTGTAGTCTGTATTGTGTAAGCCTACAAGTTCTTCCAATAAAGGCAACTGAGCCAACGCCAATGGGAAAATAAAAAGATAGTGGACATACTTGCCTAGGTATGAATAAGCATATCTACATATTAATGATCAAGAATATTTACTACTGTGTACCTACTGCTTGAACTCGCATGGACTGTATCTCCAGAGACTCATAGACACATTCCATGCCTTCAGCCTGGGAGGCCTGAGGAAATGGTGCATCTTGCATGCAACGGTAGGAAGGGGGCTCCTGATTCTTTTGACTTTTATACCATAGCTATATTACTTGTTCAAAACTAAAGCATTGAATAATTTAAAGATAATATTTAATAAAAAGTGTCTGTGACACTTATCATGTGCAATTGTTGCTTACACCAAAGTTAAGTAAACAAACATGCCAGATGCTTGCTCTCTGAGGCCCTGAGCACATGGACCATCTGACAAGTGACAGAGATGGAACTGAAACAATATTCCATGTGACATTTAGTTAAGTAGAGAGGTTTTTCTATCTTGAATGACCCTATTCAGCTAGAGAAACTTTTGTATTTTAGCCAACTCCCCCCTTTTTGTTGTTGTTGTTACTGTTTAATGTATGTGGTACAGGTCTCACTATGCAGCTGGGACTCCTAGTGATCTTCCTGTTTTCAGCCTCCCCAGCACTGGGACTGCACCACCATGCCCCAACTTGGTAGTTGGCTCAGCGCATGCTGTACCCTGGGATTAAACCTCTGTCCCCGCATTTGCTAAGCAGGCGTTTAGTCCACTGAGCTATCTAGCCAGTCTGAACCAACCTCCTCTTACCATGATTTTTGCTTCAGAAAAAATCTTCACCTGGGAAAGACAAACAGAAAAGAAACCTCTATCTTCTGGCTTATTTTAGAAACTAGTGGAGTTGAAGTGCTCAGAAATGGCACCCCACTTCCTCCTAACTCATATTCTTCTCTGAAACATCCAGCTGTGTCTTCTAGCATGGATCCAAATCATTCCAATGAACTTAATCAAAAAACCATTCAACAAGTTAGAATTGGTTAGATTTAAGCTACTTCCAGTTTTCCAAAGTTGTGATTTTGTGAAGCATTTACAATATTGAGCGCCATGGACAGACCCTGTGCCGCACAGCCCCCAGGAGCATAAAGTCTGGCCGAGGTGCCAACGCATGCTTGCACACCAGGCCAGCGGAGCTCCTCCAGGCGAGAGTCACACCAGCATCCTTTTTGTGATCCCAGCACCCTAGCCTGGTACTGAATTGGACAGAACTCAAAATGTGCTCTGCGGGGCTCCGAGGCAGTGAGAAGGGGAGACCTGTACTCCCACTGCATGGCTGGTAGGAATGAAGGCAGGGAGGCCTGCCTCCGGGGCTTGAGTCTCTCCTGGTCATAAAGCAGATTTAATCTGCATGCTAAGTGGGGACACTTAGGGTCCTGAGAACAGGGGCAGCCTTACCCAGAAGGCCAGAACTCAGCAGGGCTAGAAGCTGAGCCTGTGGCTGAGAAGAGGCAAAGCTGTGTGTGAGCGTGCACATTCCTGGGCAGCTGAGCCCGTACCGGGAGTTTTCAGGACGCCTGGCTCAGCCAAAGGCATCAAGAACGGGGTCTGATATAGGAAGGCAGTGAGCCAGTGCTTCTTCTCTATTATATTTTTGTCATTCCTCAGACACTAACGCAGAAAACTGAGACTTAAACTTAATCCTGGCCCCAAATCTCTGGTGAAGCTCTGAGACTGGACAAGAGAAACCGGGCAGGACAGCAAGAGTGCGACCAGCATTTGCTGTGTAGTAAGGGAAGACTACGCAGGTATATCCAGAAAATATAGGAAAAAAAAATAACAAGCAGACAAACTCAGCATGAAGCATGAACTAGGTTAGTTCTTCCCCCTATTTCCTCTTGAGAACTCAAAGGCGGTGTACCTTTGCATCTTCTCCGCTCCTGCCTTAGTCTCTAAGGTCCAGGACAAACAGAAGAAATTAGAAATAGTAAGAAGCCTACTTCCTGGAACAGTCTGCCCAGACAACTGGAATGTACAGTTAGTTATCCCTCAGTCTCTGCAGAGCATTGGTTCCAGGAACTCCTGTGGATACAAAAATACATCGGCACCATATTTGCATATGTCCTATGCATGTACTCCCATATACACGAAAGCATCTAGACTACCCAGTATGATACAAATGCTAGGTAGTTATCCTGTATTATTTAGGAAATGACAAGAAAAATGTCTCTGGTACGGACGCATTTTGGAAACCTTTGACCCATTTGATTGATGAAGAGAGTTGGTGGACTCTCTTAATACAGAGTGCACATATATGGTTGTGCTTGTAACCTGCACCTCCCACTTGGAAAAGAGGACAGAGTCCCCTTGGCAGCAGGTTCCTGTGCAATGTCCAGCTGTTGAGTGTCCACTCAGTGTACTTCTGCACTATGCTGCGCACTTTTAGACAGACCATCATTTTCCACATTGTTTTGCAGGGACCCTCACGACCTAACAAGGGTAGCCACCTGCAGAGAAGGCGGCATGCCCCCAGAATCTGGCCTGGGTGCACAGCACCCTTGGCAGTTGTTTGTGAGCCAGGACTTTGGCTGTGGTAAGTGCTTAGTGGCCTCTTGCCTCATGTGAAGTCATTGGACACGTCAGGAGCCAAGGTCCTCTGCACTCCTGACCCACCTTCCCTTCTCTCCCCACAAAAGAGAGCAGTGCTGGCCTTGGCTTCTTCTGGAAGACTTGGGCTTCCTTGCTTCCTCTTCCCAGCAGGGAAGGCCTATGCTCTCTCCATGGGGGATCCATGAAGTTTCCAGGCCTTTCCTTGGGCTCCCCTTGGGCTCCTGACTCGTGGGAGGCAGAGGTTGGTGAGAATTAATTGTGAAGTGCATTGAGAGGCACAAATGAAAACCAGTCCCGTGGTGGAGAGATTATTACTGTTGGCAATTTGGGTTTTCTGAAATAGCTCTTAGGATATGACTGTGGCAGCCCAAACCCCAGAGGTGAGCTCAAGGCTGATAGATTTTCAGAATGGCCCGGTTTTGCTGCCACCCTCAGCTTCTCCTGCCTCCAAGACCAGGTGAGCAAAGCCGAAAGGGACTGAGTGGGGAGCCCAGGGCCCTGGGAGCACTGGCTAGGGGAGGGCTGTGGAAGGCTGACCCCCACGTTCATGAGAGGGTCCCCGGACTTCCCGGTGTAATTTCCTTCTCACTTCACTGTTCCCTTCCCTGTCTGAAATGGCAGGTGACCTAGGAGGGAGCGGCGTGCAAATTGATTCGGAGGCGATCGATGGCTCGGGGCGCGGCCCCCGCTCGCTGTCGTGTCACTGCTCCTCTCCAGGACGATTCACACACCATTCTTCCTCACACACCTGCCATGTCAGATGGAGAGGGACGCGTGAAGTGAGAAGAGAATTACGTGTTCGTTAGGTGCCTCTAGCGCCGCCGCCGCCAGAGCCGCACTGCTGCCGGCCTCCACCCGCCAGGCCACCACCCCTGCTGCCAGCTTTGGCCTCCACACCAGGGCAGAGGACCCAGGAAGCAGTCCTTGCGCTGCGTACTCACCCAGGCCATGATCAGCTAGATCACCCTCTCTGTAGCACTATTCTTCTCCTGGATTTGCTCAGAACTCTTCAATTGTTTCCTCTCTTTAAAGACCTTTCCAACTCTATTTCCGAGGAGCCTACTTCTGTGGTGTGCCCAGGGTTGCTCAATATTTGAATTCAACTAATTTGAATTAAGCCATCCATCCATTTATCTATCCAACCCCCCACCCATCTGCCTACCCATCCACCCACCCATCCACCCATCCACCTGTCCATCCATACATCTATCCATCTGCCCACCCTGTCATTAAATAAGATTTCAGCTCTGTACTACCCCCCAAAAAGTGTCACCCCTTGGCCCAAGATCAGGTCTGCTCTTCTATCTTCTTAATAATGTCCAAGACCATCTACTACGGAGAAGACAGGATATGCTCACAGGAGCACCTAAGAATAAGCCAACTCAGGGTTCACAAGGAGAGCAACAAACACCAAGGAAAGTGCCCTGCAGCTATTGGAGATAATCTGCCAGCAGCCTGCCCTGGAGTCCTGGGAGCTGAGGAGCCCAGCACACGGTTTGCACAGAGGGACTTTCTCAGCGAAGGAAACACCACACTTTACATTCTGATTCTGGTGCAGACACTTTGTGGACTGGCACTTTGGGTTCAGATCAATTTATTCATCAGCCACAGAGCCTAGGTTTCATGAAACATTTAAGGGTAGTCTGAATAAGGCCACTACCACCAAAGATATGTACCTTCTAATCCCTGGAATCTGTGGACTTTGTAGATTGATTAAACTGAGGATTTGAGGATGGGGAGATTATCTGGTATCTCATGGGCTTCAAATACTCATCATCATCTTATCAGAGAGGCTAGGAAGGAAAGAATGGAAGGCATGCCAGAAGAAGCTGAGTTCAGGTTCAGAGAAATCTGAAGGTAGAAGAAAGGGCCATAAGCAAAAGCATGTGGGCAGCCTCTTGAAACTCAAGGTGAAAACAGATCCTCCTTTGGGTGCAACCAGAAGAAATCAGGCCTGCCTGTGCCTTCACCTCAGCCCCGGGAGACTGATTTGGTGCTTCTGACCTCTAGAACAACAGGAGCACAGATCCACGGTGTTTGAAGCCACCAAGTCTGTGGCAGTTTGTCTCTGCAGCAGCAATAGGAAAGTACCTGGATCCACAAACACTATTTTAATTTCAAGAAAATTAACTTTATGTCCAAGAAAATGTTTTACTATATTATCTTACTGTATTCCTCTTTACACCTATACCATTATAAAAGTCTTTAACTTTTTGTGGAGGAAGAGACTTATGAAGGCAAAGGTGCCAAGAATCCGCAGAAGTCACAATTCTGCCTTAAGTACAGTAAGTGCTACACTCCTGGGGCCCCTCATCCTCTGGCAAGTCTAGAAGGATAAAACAAGCACAGACCTAAGGTAAACTAAAACAATCCCTTCAATATCCAGTCTTGAAGCAGTCATTCTGCAAAGTCTTTAAACATCAGTCCTTTTAAGCAATGCAAAGGTATAACCACATTCACTTGCTAAATACCTGGAAAGGACTCCTTTCTGACCAGAAAGGCTGGGTCTGCCATCTCTTTCTCACACCATCTTTTGGTTGTGCAAAAACAGTTTCCCTCAAGGTTCGTGGTGTTTCCTCATTTATGACTGTGTGAGGATTCCTTTTGTTTGAAAAGCTCCCTGGGAGATTTTCAGATGACTCCAAAGCTAAACAAACTAAAAGTTCAAAAAACTCTTTTAATCTGACTTTTGCTTGTTCTTAAGCCACTAAAATCATGATTATCCCACAGGCAGAGGCCCAAAGTGATTCTTCTCAGCAAATTCTTTGACTTACTGTCCAGCTTCTGACATGTTCTTTTGCCAACAGCAAATAAGTGAAAATGCTTCCAATAAGCAGTGGCACTTCTTCTCATTTGTGGAAGGGAGTGTCAGCCTGAAAATAGTGGCCAACTGTTTTAACGTAAAAAGCAAGAATTTCAGGCCAACTGCAGCCAAGTGGGCTATTCTTAGCTCTGCATAGGAGGCTGAGAGGTCCCTGTGTGGGTTGTTTGGAAATGGTTAGGGATTTGTGACTTGTAAGTGGTTCTTGAAAACGTTAGACTTGAACAAGCTCCTGCAGATCCTGTTCTTTGCAAACACTCTAAATCCGCCTGGCCTTTGTGGCCCTTCCGAAAGATGAAGTAGTTTCTGAGGTCTGTCCCAATAGCCCAGGGACCAATACAAATTAATTGGTCCCCCTCCTAAACATCCTATTTTATCAGTACTGTGTTTATACTTGGATGACATCCTTGGGTGTTACCTTTGCAGCATTATCTTGACATCATCTTCCTCCTACTGAAGTTCTCAGAGGCACTGAAGGTGGTTAACCACTTCCTTCCCACTGCTTTTCTAGACCTCTGAAAACCACACCTGCTTGGTTTCCCTCACACATCCCTGGTCTTTCCTCATTCTTTTTCCTGAGTCCCCGTTCTTCTAAATGCTGAAGTGCCTCAGCACTCTGGTTTTTGTTCTTTGCATTACCTGGTTCCAGGTTCAACAGCTGAATGACTAATGCCTGCCAAATGTTATCTGCCCTTTAGATAATTTCTCAAGGTCTCAGGCTCCTTCCTAACCATGTAAGGATTCCAGCGGATGGTTCTGTGGTGTTGACTTGGCTAGACTGGACAACATGCCCCACAATACCTTTCTTATGTTAGCACCAGTTTATTTTTTTCATTTTTAATTTTTTTTTTTTATTTCAGAACTTTTGTTTGTTTATTTATTTATTTTTATGGCCAGCTCAGCCTGCCCTGAGGGCAGGGCTGGCACAGCATATGGTACCCAGGATCGAACCACGGTCCCTGCAGCCACCTGCAGGCGCTTTAGACCACTGAGCCATCCTGCTGGGCCCTTAGCCCCAGTTTAGATGGATGGCAAAGGAGATCTGCTAGTGGCTTGATTTCTGTGGTGGAACTCTGAGGGACTACAATGCTTCAGTTTACAATTTTTCAACTTTATAGTCATGTAAAGTGCCATGCATTCAATAAAAACCATACAGTCAATTTTGATCTTTTCCCGGCTAGCCATGTGCTAGCCAGTCAGTCACAAGGGTGACTGACTGTTGCTGAACCACCAACACTCCGTAGTGCATTGCTTAGCAAGGGTATTGGGAGGGTGAAAAATAGTAAGAGCCACTTGGACTGCTGACGTTTTCCCCATGACCCCTGGCAAGCGGTGAAGAGTGGTGGTGCTGAGATTTTGTTTCTTTCAGAGAAACAAAAACTGAAGCCCAAGGGTTTACTTGATGCATAAGATCCCTCAGAAAATCAGGGCAAAACTAGAGTCAAGATCAAGGCCTTTGGCCCAGAAAGTGAGTAAAAATGTGTCAAGCCTAGCAGGAACTGTTACTTAAAGATATTCTGAGATACAAGCAGAGAAAGAAAAACCCACAGAAGAGGTAAAGAAGAGGAAGAAGCTAAAGAGGAAGGAGGGGACCAAGGAATACATCATCTTGGGACCAGGGGAGAAGCGCTTCACTGAGAGTGAGATCAATGGTGTCCATAGCAACCTGGTGCCTAGGCAACTCTGCAAGGGCCCCCAGAACTCTTTGGCAGGGATGTTTCTGAGCAGCCTGGAAGTGGGCAGGGCCAGGAGTCCCAGGAGCAGGGGCAGTGGGTCAGGTCAAAGCCTGACTGTGAGCAAAATGGGGGAGGCTTCATGATCTGGAACAGAAATCTCTGAAGAGATGCTGGTTGGGAGAAGAGGAGAGAAATGCAGGCATGAATAGCCGCAAGAAGACAGAAGGGAAAAGAAGGCTCAGGCCTAGGACAGGAAGGACCTGAGCACTGTTAGCAGCCAGGAGAGAGGGCAAGTGACCCTGAGGAGCGGGCTACTGAGAAAGGAGTGCAGGGTCAGTGGATTAACTTAGACATGAAGAGGGATGCTAAAGAGAGTCATGGAGGGTAGCTCTCAGAAGGAATAGCATTTCCCTTTATTGCACCTCAATCTTGTCTTATCATACCCAGAAAATAGTGTGCATTTCTATCTAGTAAACATGATGGAAAGTCTTAAATTCTGAGATGTCTGTGTTCAAGGATGTGGAGGGAGCAATATCTCAGGAGGGTATCCTATTTTTCCTGTTACTCCCTGAAAATATACTACCTTTCCCTCCAAGATATTGAGGGCTGCCTAGGAAGTTTCCAAAATCTGGTTCTAACAAGGATGGTGGACCCAGAAACAAAAACAGTTGAACTGATACCAACTGCACAGGAGGGCACTCTGTGCTATAGCTGGCTTCCGGGCTCATAGCCATGGCGGCCTGGAAGGTTGGCCTGAGGGGTCATGGAGGAGCGTGTACTGAGGGCTTGGGGTCTGTCCCCATCACCTTTCCAGGAAGGGTTCAGTACCTCCTGCCCTCACACCCACACCCAGAGGCTGCTGTCCCCTAGAAGGAGTGAGTGTAAGCAGTGGGGGGGGGTACAGGCCGAGGAGCCCATTGGTCTGCACTCTCTCTATAGGTACCCCTAAGCCAAGGGGGCACAACACTGATTTATACACACACAAAATGCACCAGGGTGGGCCAAGAGAGCAAAGAAAGGAAAACCAAGAGGCCTCACATTTCCCTTTTGCATTGGGACCACAGATTTGTAGCTGTCCCCATAACTGGTATAAAAGAAACTGAGAGAACTGAAAAGCAGAAAGTTTCCCTGCATTTCTATCATCATTTATTCAGCTATTCATTACCAAGTGCCTAACAGACCCTAGGGATGGAAGGACTAAAACAACACCGTTCTCCATCTCAGTTGGGGGAGAGTCCAGCGAGGGCTGAGTGGGAAATGTGTGATAACCGACCATCCTAGGACAGTGTGGCAAATACCGTGAGAAGTAGCTCAAGGATTTGGGGTAGCACTGGGAGGGGCCTCCACCCACCTTAAGAAGAGCAAGGAGGCTCCTCAGGAACTATTTCCTCTGAGCAGGGCTTGAGTAAGGATCGTTCAGTGAGACAAAAAGAAGCTGCTATTTCCAGAGAGAGGGACTACACCATGAGTGCGAAGCTGCAGTTGGTTCCCAGCAGCTGGAGTACAAGGAAGAGGAGTGCGGGGGGGGGGGGGTAGGAGGGCCGGCCACCAGTCAGGAGGAACAGTGCCATCCTTATCCTGTGGCCATGGTGCTTTAGCTAGATGGCACAGGCTCTGTGTGGAGAATGTCTGAAAGGGACCTAGGCTGGAGCCGGAAGGAACCCTGAGGCCTTTCGTCCACTGTCAAACTCAGCAAGAAATGGGGGTTGCGTGAACCAAGGAGGTATCGGTAGAAATAGAGAAAAAGGAGCGCCTCACCCCCACTGCCGCCATCGTGCAACCCCATGAGATATTTAAGGGGTGGAATAGAAAGGACGAGGCATAGAGATGGGTTGTTGGAGTGGGGTGAGATGAAAGAGGAATGGCTGTGTCTTGTGTTTCTCGTTTGGTCGAATGGGATGAGATGCTCTTGAGGAATTCCCTCCCTCCTTTAGACAGTGAGATGGATCTACTTCCCATAGAATATGGTGAACATTGTCACTTCTGAGATTAAGTTATAAAACACTAATTCTTGTCATCTTATTCCCTCTCTTTTCCTCTCCACCAATCAGTCTCCTTCTCCTCCTTTCACTCACTCATTTGAGGGGAATTTATTGCCGTGTTGCAATCTTTCCTGTGAGGAGCCCACATGAGAAACCAATAACCTGGGAACCACTGAACAGTGCCAATAATCCCCTGAGTGAGCCTAATTCATCCACAAGAGGTATATGGCCCCAGCCAGTGCTTTATAATCTTGTGAGAGGACCTAGCTAAACCTTATGCAGATTCCTGAGCCTCAGAGACTGTAAGATAATGAGTGTTGGAGCTTAAAGCCATTTTGAAGTAATTTGTTGGATATCAACAGCTAACCATTACCATAACCAAGAGAGGGTTACATTCATAAGGATTAAGAGAAGAAAACATTTAAGTACATTTAGAGAACTTCAGGAATGCTTATTTCAAAACTGGTTATTTTTATTTTTAAAAACTTTATTCTTATCAGTACATGTATATAGTACATAATGACCGCATTCATCGTGAGGAATCGGTCCATGTATAGAACACATCGTCTTTGTTCTTTTAGCATCCTCTGTCTTTGCAACAAGTGATTTTTAAATATGAGCTGTATTTATGTATTCACTGATGTTTCCCCAAGAACATCTGTGTATATATACTTGTGTGTGTATACTTGTGTATATTCCTCTGTGTTCATATTATAACCCTTTTCAGACCATATAATGGTTTATCTCTTTGAACATCTGTCTGTTAAGCTTCAAGGTCTTTGAAGGCAACAAACTTCCTCTGCTCAGTATGGGATCCCTGACACTCAGTATGGCATGAAAATCAGTAGTGACCGAGTGATCATCGAATGAGATTCCAGCTGTTGCATTGTTTTCAAAATCTCTACCAGACTTATGTTTGATTAAAAAATTGCCATCATTAATCTAGTTCTACTCCCAAAAGAAATCTTGATATAAATGGAGTTCTTATAAACTGAAACTAGCAGAGGCAGCAAGATTAATAAGGACAGTTTTATATTCTCCAGTTCTCTTATTTGAGATTTGTTAAAAGTAAATAAGTATGCTATTTATATTTATTTGTGTACTTATTGATTCTTTAAGATATAGATAGTTTAAGAATACCTTTATATTTTGGAGGAAATTTGCAATTCTAAGATATATAAAAATGTCTTATTTTAACTGCTATTGGGATAGAGTTTGTGGAAACTCCAGATTTCTCAATTCATTTATTTAGCAAGTGATTCCCTACTTTGCCATTTCCTCTGGGGACCTGGACAAATTCCATCTCACATCTGAACAGTGTCTTCAGTCTATAAAATAAGAGGCGAGGAGGTCAGGTCATGCATTCTCTAAATTTCTACTTCGTGTCTCAAGTTCTCTGAGTCCCATAAAACTTAAACACATAGTGTTCATTAGACCCAGGACAGACCTGGATTGTACTCTCAGGTCTGTTTTCCAGTGAATATACTATCGCAATCTGAATAAATGAATGAGCCTCAGTAACCCCAAACATAAAAGGAAGTTGTTGTTAAAAATTGGAAAATAAGGGCCTGGTGGGATGGCTCAGTGGCCTAAAGCGCCTGTTTGGGAAAGCTTGGGCAGCTTCAGGGACCGCGGTTCAATCCCCGGCACCACATGCTGTGCCAGCCCTGCCCTCGGGGTGGGCTGAGCCGGCCATAAAAATGAGTGAATAAACAAACAAAGGTTCTGAAACAATAAATAAATAAATAAATAAATAATTTAAAAAAATGGAAAATAAAAATATTTATAAGCTAAGAGCTTCCGCACTTGCTGCTTCTCAACAAAACTAAAAGGTAGCACCTGACCAACATGCCGAAAGGGGAAAGACAAAAGAAAAACAAACAACATTGTATCAACTTTCTAGAAATTTCCAGGTTGGTTGGGGACACGATTGTCCATACTGATCTTTTAAAATGTCCCCTAACAGCCAGGTGTGGTGGCGCACGCCTGTAATCCCAGCACTCGGGAGGCTGAGGCAGGAGGATCAGTGCAAGTTTGAGACCAGCCTGGGCTACAAAAGTGAACTCAAGGCCAGCCTGAACTGCATAGCGAGACCTTGTCTCAAAAAGACAAAAATAAAATAAAATAAAATAAAATGTCCCCTAACTTTTCCTCAGGTAACCATCATCTAATCTTGACCAAACATTATGATCCAGGACTTCATTAGCATGAAATTTTCCTCCAGGTTTTGAGACTCGGCTAGCACGCCCAGCCCTAGCACTGGGTTGCCAGGCCTCTGCCGGTGGAAAGCCCTGATTTCTCTTCTCATTTAACTTACTTTCACTGCCCTGTAATTTGATTCTTCCCCTCCATTCCTGGATTCCCTTCTTTCTTCTCAAACAAGGGGCCGACTTTGGTTTTGACCACACTCTTAATCTTCCTGAATTTCTCAGTGAAATCCCTTCTATCGCTTCCCTTTTTCCAACATAAATAGCTCTTGCTAGCTCATTGTCCCACCCTGTCTCACCTCTGGCTCCAATTACAGCAATATTTATTTTTCCTTTTTAAGAATCTCTGTAGCTTCTACTCTTCAAAAATGAGGCAACCCAGCTCGTGTTAAAAGCCCTTTATTACGGTCACAGAAAAGCTGCTCTGACGAGATCCAGCTCGACAAGATTGTGGTCCTAGAGATCCTTCGCTCATTTTATCTGTCATCTCACTTTCTAGGTCACATCATTTCCTACTAACTAAAGTGTTGTCTGTTGATATATATTTTAGAGAAATGGAGGAGTAGAATGTGGAGTGAGTGCCTTGTGGTGCTACAATGTAGTACAGTCTCTCAATTTCAGGGAAAGGCACACTGCCATTTTCTGGAGAAGGGAGAGGAACAAACCCACATTTCCAAAGAATCAGTTGATTTTAATGAGCTTTATTTTAGTTTTCTAAGACAGCCAATAGCATCCAGAAGACAACTGTAGTCCCAAGTATGCTAACTTGAGAAAGGTCAAACCTTGAGAGAGCGAACATGGCCCTTCCCTGGAGTCCTTCACAAAGTCAGCATGGAGCAGCTTGGGACTGAGAACTTCAGGATGACCCCCCAGGTCCTACTCTCTTACAAAGCAGTTGGTCCCAGAGAACGTCAGAGTGCATCAGATTGGCCCACAAGCCTCCTACATTCTTCAGTCTAGCCTGTCACCTCCCTTTTGATCATAATAACACCCATTTATTGAGTGCTTTTAGCTGCCATTACTGCACTAAACATGGGACAAGGGCTACCACAGACATTACACAGCCATGGGAACAGGGAGGTTCTATTATTTCAACCCCATTTACAAGAAGAAACTGAGACTCAGTGAGCTTAAGTTTCTTGCCTGAAGATCCAAAGTGAGTAAAGAGCAGAAGCAGGACGTGAGGTTGGACAGTCTGGCTAGGAGTGTGCCTAGCTCTGATTGGTTAGTGTGGAAGGTTGTGTTGTGTCCCCTCAAAAAAGATATATTTCCCTCATAAATCCCCATGCCTCAAAATGTGACTCTATGTAGAGATAGAGTCCTCACACAGTTGATCAAATTACAATGAGGCTGTCAGGGAGGCCCTCATCCAAAGTGACTGGTGCCCTTCTGGAAAGGGAACACAAATTCAGACTCAGCCACAGGGCAGATGATGTGAAGATACAGGAGACACAGGCACCCACAAATGAAAGAGGCAGGTGCAAATCCCTCCCACCTCAAGGGACTCTCAGCTCCTCTTGTCAGCAGACTTGGAGCCTGAGCCATCAAGAGAGGGGCCCAGTGACACATTGGAGCAAAAGCAACACAGCCCAAGAGGGCTGCAAGAAACACTCCAACCTTGCAGGAGAGTCCCTCAGAGTAGTGAGTCACACTCAGCTTAATAGCAAATGGGACTTCTGAAGCAACCAGAACAATGTGGTTGTGGGAGCTCCAGGAACCCTCTCAGCCCAGCCTGTTGTCCTTCTCCTGTGGTCCCAACCATGGCAGCCACATTATGGTCATCACAGCCATGGATAGCAGGTCACCATAAAAACCTGGTAATGAGGAACCTAGAAGGTGCCTGAAAAAACAGTAAAATGTTGCCTATGACATGTGGCACTGAGGAGTGTACTCTCTGGGCACATGCTTTCCTCTGTGGGCTACAGAACTCAAGAGAAATGTCTTAACCTCTCTGAACCTCCTGTTTATCCTCTGAAATAAAGCCAATGAGCACTTTGCACTGATAATGGTGAGTACTGGGACAAAGTAAGTGAACCATAGCATGGGGCTTGGCACACCATAGCTGCCCAAGAGTAGTCACCATTATGAAGATGAATATAAATCTATGTATAGGTAAACTATGTCATTTAGATAAACATATTATATGTTTCCATCTTAGTACAGACTCCAAAGGTAGATCAGTAGATGGATAGGTAGGTAGGTAGGGAGGGAGGTAGGGAGATAGATAGATAGATAGATACATACATACATATCAAGTGATTTGTGTAATTCTTTCATGCAAAAATTTTCAGTAGATTTTTACTGTGCCCACTTCTGAGGTCATAACAGTGAGCAGGTCTCCCAGTAAATGCCTTTGGGCCCTGTGAACATGAGGAGGCCTTAGTTACAAGTAGAAGATGGGTGGGAGCCATCATATCCCCATGTGCTATGAGCCGGCCTACAGGTGGGCACAGACACTCTTAAAAACTCTGGTTTTTTTTAGTTTCTTTTTTTCCTACATTTTAAAAATTACTTTTAATAATAAATAACAATATGATAGTTTCAAAACACATTAGTAGTACATTCATAATAATTGACACATTGCATATTGTTGTCTTCATAATAGTTATACAGAGTACAGGGTGTGAACATGATACATGTTCTAATCAATATTGGTAAGGAAAGAAAAAAAAGAAAAAATTTCTTCTCTTTGAATTGAGAGGAAGTAGTTGTATACATAGTCCAAGGTTCCATAATTGCATTGGGTTACCAGTGAAACGTGCAATGTTGGAGGCTGTTGATTTAAGCCTCTTATAGCTCAAGAACTCTACTTGAGAAAGCCAGGCTTCCCAGAAACTGAGGAAGAATCAGCATGGGAAGGGCAAGAAGCAGGCAGAGAACATCCAGAAAACACACGACCAAAAGCCAGAAATGGAGGGCAGGGCTCAGCTTGTCAGAGCATAAAATGGGCACTGGGGCAGTAGGGGGATTGGAGCTGTGGTCCTCCAAGATCTGGGGGGCTGGGGCGGAGAACACCACTGGAAGACATTATTCTCTGAGATGCATGGCAGAGGAAAATACACAGAGGCATTTTCTCTACGAAACAGGAACAGAAAGTCAGTTTCACCTAGAAAATAAGAGGAAATTCAAGTCCTCTTTCTGTGGTTCACCCAGAGGAGGAAAGAAGGAAGGAGTGTCTTAAAGCTGGGAGTATGCATAGTTTTTGTATGTGGTATATAAATGGTATGCTCCTTACGGATAAATCCTTTGCAGTTCAAGCATCCTGCTATAGCTGGGACCTTGAATGTTCCCCTAGAGGATTATGCAGTGAAGACCTGGCCCCAGGCTAAGGCATTCCTAGAAGGCAACAGAACCTTTCAGAGGTAGGCACCCTTGAAGGAGATGCTGCCCCCAGCCTTTGGTCTAAGTGAGCAGCGCTCCCACTGTGCTTGGCCTTGCTGCAACAGCAGTGGGCCAAATGACCACGGACTGGAGCGTCCACAGCTGTGGGTCCTTGCTTTAATTGGTTATCTCAAGTCTTTCATTACAGTGGTGGCAGTCTGACAGACACGTGCTGACTGACCAGCTCACTCTTCCCTCAGAGTATGTCTCTGTCAGCTGTGGGTTCGGGGCCTGATCATTAGATGAGATAACCAAGTAGATACCTTAACAAAGCAATACTTGATTTCCTCTAATTAAACAGTACAGGGCAACTAGATTGTTGTTTTCTTTCTTTTTTCCTTTCTTTCCTTGCTTATCTGTTTAGCGTACAATTCTTGCAGAGGAAAGTATTTATAAGAAGGTATACTCATTTCTTAGAGCTGCTATAACAAATGACCACACACCTGGTCATTTAGAACAACAAAAATCCACCTCCTTAGAGTTCTGGAGGCCAGAAACCTAAATCAAAGCTCATCAGGGTTTATTCCTTCTTGAAAACTTAGAAGAAGCGTTTGCTCAATGCCTGTACCCTAGCTTCTGGACATTACTGGGGACCCCATGGCTTTCCTCGGCTTGTGACTCTAATCTCTGCTTTGATTGGCACATAGCTTCCATTCTGCGTGTCTGTGAGCCCGTGTATGAATTTCTCTCTTTATATGAAAACAACAACTATCTTGGATATAGGGTCCAACTGAATACGTACAGTGTGACCTCATCTTCATGTGATCACATCTGCAAAAGCTCTATTTTCAAATTAGGTGATACTCGCAGGTTCCAGATGGACATGAATTAATTTGGGGATGCTATTTAACTCAGTCCAGCAGGTGAATATCATTGAGCGCGCAGTCAGGCTCCCACATGTGCTCACACTTTGGCTGCTGCTGGCAGCACGCGAGTGTGGCTTGCTCTGTCCTCTCTGGTGATACAGCTCCTGCGATATGAATTAAGAGGAGAAGAACCTGAGGAGTCAGTGGCATGCATATTCAATATTGGCTGAGTCCAACAAATAACCAGTACAGGCTTTTCTGTCCCTTCTTTTTTTTAAAAAAAATATCTATTTGTACATACTCACATGGAAAGCTGTCTGAAAGCTATTATGTTAAAAAAAAATAGTAGGTGACAAAACAGTATGAATAACTTAATCCCAACTGCATGAAGAAAAAAAAATGAAGCTATATTTAGAAATAATAAGATGGTGGTAATAAGTGAAGAGTGAGTACCTTACATAAGGCCAGGCCCTATTCCAAGCATTTTGTATATAGTATCCTCATAGCAGCCCTATGGAAGCCCTACTTTTATACTGACTTTATTAATGTACTACATATTAAGTGTGACCACAGTGATATTGCGAGTGAAGAGGAATGAATGCCATGTCAATATTTAAATATTAAGTAGAGGGGCCCGGCAGGATGGCTCAGTGGTCTAAAGTGCCTGCTTAGGAAAGCTTAGGTGGCTGCAGGGACCGCGGTTCGATCCCCGGCACCACATGTTGCAACAGCCCTGCCCTCAGGGCAGGCTGAGCCGGCCATAAAAATAAATAAATAAACAAACAAACAAAAGTTCTGAAACAAGAAAAAATAAAATAAAATAAAAAAATTCTTTAAAAAATAAATATTAAGTAGAAGTTAAATCTCAAGAATCTATAAAAATCATAAATGTGTATTTCCCTTTTTTGTCTTATATAGCTCTTCTTCACATTTACATAAACTATTTCCTTCATGAAGCTTCCCTGATTTTTAAGTTCATATTTTTATTCTCTGATTCATACCTTTTTTTATTCATTGCATTTTTGTCTCTTATAAAAAACAAGCAACCAAGTAAACATAAAACACCTTGTAGGGAGGAGGTTAAGAGTTGCAGTTTCGTGGGGAATAACCAACTCCTTTTCTGAGACCAGCCATATACTTTGTGCTCCTCTCACTAGAGGCAAATAAAAAACAGGAGATTTAGGAGACAAATTATCCCACTGAAAGCCCCCTCGAACAGAGTAAAAGTAATTGAAAAATGATAACAAGTGGCTGCAATGTTTGGGAGATAAATGTGATTTATCATTGAACACATAAGCACGGAATGAAATTGTAACTGCAGCCTTCCCTTAACATCTGTGTGACCTTCGGAGCTTTCAGTAAAACTTCCACCACACACAAACACCCATGTATTTCAGGTCAGAGATGAGCCGCAGTTTATGTTCCACTTTCTTACAACACACCTGGTACATTTTTCTTGTTTCATATTTTAATCTATCTTGAGAAGTCTTTCTTCAGAATGGAAGTGAAAACTAAAAATAAGAATGGTTTTGAATCCATACATTGTGAAGTCAGTCTGAGTTTTTATGTATAAAGATAGGAAAGATGGCTTTATGTGAGAGTTTTCCTTCTCAACATGTTTGCTAAAAAAAAAAAAAAAAAGATAAAAGGAACATATGCGTATTGCTTCATTGTTATCAGCAAGTTAGTTTTAAATTTCTGTCTTTGCAGCAATTTTTTCCTCGTATAGCTGATTTTCTCACAAGCCTGCTATAGAATATGAGACAAGCACTACACAGAAGAGATAAAGGATTCCACGGGCCCATTGCTCTTTGGTATGGAAATTTGGGGCTTATGCTTCTTTGAATTTTCTTAACTTTAGCAGCCAAGAATTCAAGAGTTAAGGCTGATAAAACTGCATTAAGATTATCTCACCTGTCCAAGTATGGGAGAAAACATGAGTCCCGACTAAATTGCTTTTCTCAAAATAGAAAGAATTTTTTGGTTTTACTTGGCCTGGGAACATAGCTAAAAGGTAGATGCAGCTCCCCCTCCAACATCTGCTTTTTGGATCGCTGGGAGACTCAGAAACCAGGAATCCCCCAAGCATCTTTATGGATGAAGTGGGGACTCTGGCTCCTCCAAAGAACAGAGGGCAGGGATGAGACATGGACTTCCCAGGACCACGCCTGGGCCCTAAATCTCTCAGACACTTGCAACAACCCAACTCCTGACTCATTGTATCACCTTATCTCCCCTAAAATAAGACTCCAATCAATATCTCTTCAGTTGCAGTTATATATAGTATGATATCATACACTTTCTACATATAAAATTATTTTTGGGGTAAACCAACACAAATCCCAACAAGTAAGCCTAAGGTGCCCATAATGTACCGAACCTGGTAGCCAAACATTGCAGTTCTTCCAACTGCAGTCCAGCCCTGACCCAGTTGACAGATGTATTCCCAGTACGGATGCTAATCATGATACCTACTAGGGCTACCAAGCCCACCTTCTGATCCATCTCCATGGACCAATTCTGTCCAAATCAGCATTCTTAAATGTCCTCTGCAGATCAGACAGCTTCTCAATTCCTTTTACTATCTGAGCTCTTCAAACCCACTATCTTCACAACTCAGGAATATTAACCACAAACCAATTCTGAGACATTGTTTGTTTAAATTTCTAAATTGCAATTTAACTGCATACACTATGGGATCATGGACCAAAAGCCCAAGTGGAAAATAATAATTTTTTAAAGTAGTTCTGGGCAAGAATTACCTTGTGAAAATGTATTTTGCACATGTTCCAGTGGTGAATTTTTGCTATCCTTCTTTTTTTTAATGGGAGCCATCATTTTAGGAGGTAATGCAGTAACCTCAGTTAATTCGTATGCTGTTGTTCAATGAAGAGACTGAAAGCTGAAGGCCATGAGGTTGCACTGTAATGGAAAAAAGTCTTTTTAACTAAAAGCTAAGAGTCCTGGGTTCTCCTGTGAGCTGTCTCACGGTAAGGCAGTGGAAAAGTCACTTCTCTTCCTGTATCTCAGTCCCTTTATCTCTGAAATGGGCATCGTGGCTCTGTCCTTGTGCATTCTATGTTCTTATAAGAACAGAAACCAGGGATGGGCATAGCTCATACCAGAAGTCAGTACCATGATGTCTTTACCATGCTTTTGCAGCTGTAGGGTTTTAGCCTTGCCTTCTCCAGACACCAGACAGCCAGGCTTGACTCTAGGGCAACATTTAAGAGCAGCCCAATATAGAGATTGTGAGCCAGGTGCTGGGTTTGACCAACCAGGAAATAAATCCTGGTCTACTGAGCGACCTCAAGCAAGCTGTCTGCTCTACTCTCAGAAGCCACATTGGTAAGAGACATACTAACATGCAGCTGATGAGACAAAAATCTCAATATGCCCCTAGATACTTAATGATGTCATCACTGGATTTCTTGAGGCTAAGGAAGCAAGAGCTACTCTTCTACAGAAGTTATATTCAGTCACAGTTCATTTTGCACTGCTGTAGCAGAAGGCCACAGAAAGACAGTGTATTCTATACAGAAATTTATTGGCTGTTCCTGCTGGAGGCTGGAAGGTCTAAGATCACCTGGCTGGAACCAAGGAGGGCTTTCTTACAAAACTCCACTCTCTTGTAGCAGATGGCAAATGGTCCAGAGATCATATGTCAGAGGGAACAAGCTATTGAACCCAAGTTCTTCCAACCAAGCTGCATCCTAGTCCTACTTAAAAATCATTTTATTTTATTTTGAGGCAGGGTCTTGCTAAATTATCTAGGTTAGGCTTAAATTTGTGCCCTTCTTGGTTCAGCCTCCCAGAGTACTGGGACTGCATGCATGCACCACTACACCTGGCTCCCAAGCCCTTCTCTAATGATCAGTAATCCACCTTTGACAGTGGATGCTCACAAATGAAACATCCGCCATCAGGCCCCACCTCCCAACACTGTTGGGCTGGGGGCTAGGCTCCCCTAATATGCATTTTGTGGACCACATTCAAGCCACAGCAGTCATTATTATGTCCCCAGTCTATTCTTCTTGTCCCCAACTGGGCTCAAGTGGCTTGCCTGTGAGTACATTTGAGTTAATTAGAAGCCAGGGCATGACCTGTTTCCTGACCATTCAATCCAATGAATTTAGCTATTATTCAGCCTGAGAGTCACCCTTATCCCTCTAAAAACTATAAACTGCTTGTGGCAGTAGACAGTGTAGTAGGCAGAGGTGACAGTGCAGAGCCACAGAAGCCTGGAAGAGATGATAGATATGAACGAGTCCAGGCTTAAAACACAAACGGAAATGTTGAAGACCAAGACATGAGAGTTCTTTGCAATTGGCTTAAAATCCTGAATATAATAAAGTGGTCAAAACATCAACTGTGGGGGCTGGGGAGATAGCTCTGAGGCACAAGTGCCTGCTGGGTAAGTGCAAGGTCGTGAGTTCGAACCCTGGTCCTAAAAAAAATTTAAAAAAAAGAAAAAGAAAAAAAAATCAACTGTGTCCTGCAGCTAAGTCATTTTCAAATTTCCATGGACAACTCCAAGCTGGTCTTTGCCAAATTCCAGAGTGTCTGCATTATTTTCTCATGGCTGGGACAAAATGCCAGGCAACCACAAGTTAAAAGAGGAAATGTTTGTTTTAGTTTGTAGAGGTTTCAGTCCAGAGTCAGCTGGGACCATGGCAGAGGGGCTTTGCTCATGGCACAGAAGACAGGAAGCACAGATCTATCTAAGAGGAGGAAGGATGTATTTATAGACCCTCCCATGTCATTCTTGAGCCAGACTTCACCTCTGACATCATAACCAACTGTAAACCCATCTAGGACTAATCCAGTGCCACACACCCACAATCCAGTCACTGTCCAAAAGCCCCACTCATGTGCACATGTGGCCTTGAAGGAATATCTAGATATAAACCATTGAACTGAACCATAGTCCCAACTTCTGCTAGAAAACAGATATCCAAACGCATGAAAGAAATATAGGTTCAGGACCTACTTTGTGTCAGGGAAGTACATAAGAAGCTTGCATCTGGTGGGAGAGTCTCTCTCTCTCTCTCTCTCTCTCTCTCTCTATATATATATATATATATATATATATATATATATATGCATAATTGGGGCTAAGAAGAGCTGTGAAAAGTAGGACAAAATTCCTAGAACTTTGCAGTAAAGTCTAAGATGACACTGAAAGATAAATGAAGTAGGTGTGTGAAGAAACAGCTTGTAGATTGACCCCCAGCAAAAGCAGACACACTGAGAGGATGGAGAACCACCAGTTCAGAGTTGGGCTCCAGCGTCAGATTCATACCATAGGAAATCCCTCTGGAAACTATATATATTTGAAAAAGGCAAGACTGAGGCAGGGAGGGAAGTAAGGAGGTCTCTGGTGTAATCAGGCAAGAAATAATAAGTGATGCTAATTAAGTATTGGAGAGTAACACCAAGGTGATAGCACATGCTGGTTATACCAGCAATCAGGAGGCTGAGGCAGGAGGATTGCTACAAATTTGCGGCTAGTCTGAGCTGCACAGTGAGTACAAGACCAGCCTGAACTGCACAAGACTTTGCCTCAAAAAAAGAGAAAGAACTGGAGAGTGGCAGTAAAAATGGAAAGAAGCTACTGGATGTGAGGTTATGTAAGAGTCAGAGCCAGCAGGAAGTAGAGGTGGACTAGATGTGATCTGCAGTACTTAATATCGGAAGGAAAGGCTTAAGATTCAACCTAAGGATCATGGAAGTGAACAAGATCATCCAGGGAGAACAGAGGGAAAAGAGGTGAGGGGAGGAAGGGGATGGGAGGGGAGCGAGCAGGGAAGGCAGAGAGGGCAGGGCAGGGGAGCGGAGGGCAGGGCAGGGGAGGGCAGGGAAGGGGAGGGGAAGGGAGTCAGAAATGGAATCCTGAAGGATATCGAGGTTTAACTGATGTCTGAAGATGTGGAGGAGAGCTGTGACTGAAGATGTACGGAGAAACCAGAAGTTAATTCTTTGGAGGGCAAAGCAAGGGAGTGCTCCAAGAAAGTGGTGCAATTGTTGTCAGATGTCTAAGAGTAAACGGTTTGAAGGCTGACGGTTCACAGCATGAGGGGTTTCTTTTTGAAGTAATGAAATGTTTTAAAATTGATTGCAGTGACTAATACACATAATACATAAAGAACTCCCACAACGCAAAAGCAACGACAAAAAAAAAAAAGTCCTTACTTCAAAACGAGTAAAAGGTTTACTCATTAAGCTCTCCTTATTAAGGAGCTTGAGGCTAAGTTTGTGAGCAAGTACCTCCAATTATATCATTTTTTTCACAGTGGTTCCCAAAGGACACACAATAGCCAAAGTATGGCACACAAGCTTTCTATGACAGGCCACTAATTGCTCCGTAAAGGCTTACTCACCTCCTGGCTGCCTTTCCACACTCCCAAACAGTAGACACACAGTTTGCTATTGCCCAGGTTCACTTGGTACCTCTGCTCACGTTGGTAATGCCAGACTCCTGGATCTCCTCATCCGCCTCTGCCTAGTGAAGCCTTACCATTCCAGACCAAGCTCTCCTCAACCATCCATGATCCCCTCAACAGCATAAAACTTCTCTGCATGGTTTTGTTTATTTGTTTGCTTGTTTTACTTATTTTATATTCCAGCTGATTCATTGTTTCTGTTTTTATAGTTAGGTCTTTCATCAATTTTTATTGGATTTTAGTGCAGCATGAGAGATACGGATCTCAGCCCATACTTCTGCACTTGAATAGCCTCAAGTACCATTTATTAAAGAGACTCTATTTTCCTTCATGTTTTTGGCCCTCTTGTCAAAAATCAGATGGATGAAAATATGGGGTTTTTGTTTGGAATCTTCAGTTCTATCCCACTGGTCAACATATCTACTTTTGAACCTTTGTAGTATATCTTGAAACACAGCTTTGTTCTGTTTGCTCAAGATTGCTTTGGCTATTCTGAGTCTCTTCCATATAAATTTTGGGATTTAGAATGGCATTATTTTCCTGATTTTTTTTCTCAGTAAGTTCACTGGTATTGTACAGGAGCACTATTGATTTTTATATATTGATTTTGTATCGTGCTACTTCTGAATTTATTTATTAATTCTAAAAGGCTTTGTGTAGAGCTTTTTAGGTCTTCTGTGGAAAGGATGATGTCATCTGCAAGTAAGGATAGCTTGACTTCTTTCCTTCCTGTTCATGTCCCTTTTATTTCTTTCTCTTGCCTGATTGCTCTGGCTAACCTTTCTAGTACTGTGGAACAGGAGTGGTGATGATCTGCATTTCTCTAATGACTAACGATGTTGATGATCTTTTTGTTGCTTAGTGACCATTTGTGTAATGTCTTTGAAGACTGGTCCAGTTCTTCGCTGTTTTTTGTTTGACTTATTTTTGATCATAGCAATTATCTTTTTAGTTTTTTTTCATAGTGCATATTAATTATACAGACTAGTGGATTTCATCTGAGCACATTTGTCCATGCCTGTAACATACTTCAATCATCTCTGCCCCCAACCCTCATCGTTTTCCTTCTCTTTCCTCCATAGTCCCTCTTCTCTAATGGCACCTTCTACTTCCGTGTGACTTTTTACTAGATTCCACGTAACAAAGAAAATGTAGTAGCTGTCTTTCAAAATCTGTGATTGCGGCTTTTGAACTAGTTTTTTTCTTGTTGAGAGTACCTTCTTCTTTTAAAAATGTATGAGAAGGAGGCCAGCAAGATGGCTCAGCAGTCTAAAGCACCTGCTTAGGAAAGCTTAAGCAACCGAAGGAACCACATGGTGCACCAGCCCTACCACCAAGGCAGGCTGAGTCGACCATAATACAAAAAAAAAAAAAAAAAGTATGGAAAGTGCCAGGGAGATAGCTCAGGGGCACAAGTGTCACTCTGGCACGTGCAAGTGCAAGGTCCTAAGTTCAATTCTCAGTCCCCTCTACACACACACACACACACACAAAAAAGGCATGGGAAACACAAATTCAGTATAAGAATGACTTCTGCATATCTCATACTTGGTAACAGCCAGCAATTTAGTATGGAAACTTTACATACACAGTCGTATGTGGTAGTACACATCTTTCATTCCAATTAGTTGGTGGGCTGAAGTAAGAGGATCACAAGTTTGAGGCCAACCTGTACAATTTAGTAAGACCATGTCTCAAAATAAACTTTAAAGCATGCTCTCTGGGTTCAATCCCCTTATAGTGAAAGCATGCAGAGAAAGAGCGAGTATGAGCATGTGTTTATATATACTATTGAGCTCTCAAATACACACATCATTTTCCCTGTCAGTGTATCCAGCTATTTGAATTCTCTTAAAATCCAAGGGAAGCCTTGCATTGAGATAGACTAGACCTTCCAGGCAGTAACACAGGTTACCAAACTGTATGGAGATCATCACAATATCACAGAATAATCTAGAAATACGATGTCAGTTATCTCAGACCTCAACCAGGATTCAACATAATTTGAAACAATATAAATTAGTCCTTATTGTGAGGTGGACTTTGCTGCCTGCCTAAATTTAGAGTCCTAACTCCAAGTTCCTCAGAATGTGACCTCATATGAAGATAGAATCTTCTTATTTTGAGTAATCAAGTTAAATGAGGCCATTAGGGTGTGTCCTAATGCAATGCAGCTAGCTAGTGTCCTTATCCAAGGCACATTTTTGGACACAGATATGAACAGAAAAAAAGGCTATGCTAAGATGAAGACAGAGGCTGAGGCGACAAGTCTGCCTCCCGAGGAATGCCAGAGATTTTTGATAAATCATCAGAAACTAAGAGAGACCAATTTCAGCCCTGTGATAAAAGTAGAATAACTGATGCCCAAAATTAAGGAAAGCAAGGCTTCTTTAGCTCAGTTTGTAGAGGTTTGAATCCATTACTCAGTTGGTTCCACGGCAGGTGCAGCACTCACATCCATAATTCCAGCATTGGACCATAAATCAACTGAAAACTCTAGAAGCCTGCCCCATGACTGCATGAGCCTTTGGGGAATAACTAGATACAAACCACAACAGCTTCCAACACCTTAATCTGGATTTTTCGGGTCCAGAACTTGGAGACAGTACATTCCTTTTCTTTAGGCCACACAGTTTACTGTGCCTTTAGGCTGTTGTTAAGCAGCCTCATAGACTAATATAATCTTATCGACATCTCCGGTCCGATGTGAAGGTGTTTTCTCCATAAAATGAATAGAATTGCTGCTACGCAGGTGGTGGCATACACACATTCAGATGTCTGCAGGTTTTAAAAAGGGTGAAGCAGGAGGATCACTGCAAGTCCAGTCTGTGTGGTGAGACCCTGTAGATAATAAATAAATAAATAAATAAATAAATAAATAAATAAATAAATAAGGTAAAAACTGAGTAAGGCCAACGGACACACCAGGGACAGTTTCTGATTGGGTAGCATATGACAGTGATAAAAGATGCCGTTCATAGGGAAGCATGGTGAAGAGGACTCTATTTTGAAATAATTGTTGATTCTTAAGAATTTTCAGCTGGGCATGGTGGCACAGACCTATAATCCCAGCACTTGGGAGTCTGAGGCAAGAGGATCCATGTGAATTCGAGATGAGCCTGGGCTACAAAAGTGAGCTCACGGCCAGCCTGCACTGCACAGTGAGACCCTGTCTCAAAAAGACCAAAAAAAAAAAGGAATTTTCAAACAGTAAAAAAAAAAGTTAAGTTTTTTTAAATATAAACTTATACAAAAATTAAGAAACAATTCTTCTTAGCACAGCTGCTCTCTTGATATTGACATTTTTGTGCCACTCATGCACAAGCTGTGCCCCAACAAGGACACCTACCTGAGAGCAGGCAGGTAACAGTGCCAATCGGTGAAGTTCTGAAACTCCGTAGTGCTAGAGACAGTGCTGCTGTCAGGAGCAAGTGCTGCATTTTATCTAAATTGCAGAGTCTCAAACTCCTCCTCCAGAGAGTGGTCAAGCTGACATCACCACAAAAGGAAACTGGAAAGAAGACAAGAAATGAGAGGTAGAAAACGCTCTGCTGGATATCTTGCCAAATACTGATGCTGCCTCCAGCAGGAGCAGAGAATTAGCAAGACAATTGGTCCATGACTATAAATTTTATTTCTAGAAAGTGTTTTCTATATCCTGTTAAATACAAGGTGAACATTTAAAAAAATAATAGTAAAAAGCAAGTCAGATTACTGGCCTGACTGAGGCACTTTATGCCTCCAAAGCCAGCTCTTTTGGTACTCAGGTACTTTCAAATCAAGATGTCTTTAATAAAGCAAATTGGACATGGATGCAAAGGCATGTGAGGGTCACTGTCGAGCCAAGCCAATTCTTCTTGGCCACGTCGTCCTAGTGCCATCTCTACCGCCCTCTTTGCTTGCTCACTTTTTCCTTTTTCCACCCCACTATTTTCCTATTCAATGTGTCTTGGAGGAGCACTTAGAAAGGGTCAGTTCGGCCCAGCATGGTTCTAATGGAGATACGAATCACCATCAGCAGCAACTATAAGAAGTGGATAAAAATTATAGGATGCTTCTCTCAAAGGGAGTTATAGAAATAGAATGTGTCACAACCATCCTGAAGACTCGGACTTGATCAACATTTGAAGGGAATGAAACCACAACTCCTGGGACTGTGTCTCTGGTCAAAGGTAGCCATTACCCTGGGATGATTAACTCCCATATCTTCCCTGAAAACAAGTTTTCCTCTATTTGTCAATGAAATTCTTCCATTGCCAAGGAAGGCAGTTACTCAGAATACTTGTACCCAACAAAGCGATTTTTCTCTCTTACCTTGTGGGTCTGGGGATTGTGCAAGCTGCCTCATGAGGTCAATGTTTCAGTGGGGAAAATCTCTCAGCCACACTTTTGTTGTTCTCAGATATGGTGTTTTGCTTCTTGAGATCATTTAAGAAAAATAGGTTCACTGTAATTTCAATGTGGCTGGATTATTTTTCTTTGTTGGATAAATTTATCATGAATGGCCAGCACAAAAGCATAATGCTGATCATATAAAGTTGTACACTGTACTTTCTAACATGTAAAAAGTTGCAGACAGTGATTAAAAGAAGCCATGCAATAAATGAGCATTGGTAATAATAGGGGCTCAGCAAACAGGTTCCAAAACATGTTCAGTTTGAATTGTGACTTCATCACCTTGACCTCTATCCCTATCTGGATGGCACGCGTCACATGTCCTCCTCAGCTTACTAATATCTGAGACGCCAATGGGAGTATTAGTTTAGCACAATGTGCTACCCATTGCTAGTGGGTTTCCTGAGTTAGCAAAGGAAAGAGGAAGAAAGTGAGAAACAGAGAAAAGGAAAGAAAAGGGAGACTAGGTGACGTTAAGCTTTGGAACAGAGATTTAGTTAACTATTTATGTCACCCTCCCAAGAGGAGAGCACAAAGTGGACTCTGCTGCCCCACAACCCAGACCAGCCTTGCTTCCATCTCTACAGTCCTTCCTCCTCATCCTCCCAAGAAGTGTCTGCACACTGGAGGCAGTTATCACTGGAAAGGGCAGAGGGGGCAGTTTGTTCTGCCCAAAGAACTTGAGGAAATAAACTAAGTAAACATACACATTAAACCCATGAAGGCCTAGGAGGGTTTTCTTCCTTCCTTCCTTCCTTCCTTCCTTTCTTCCTTCCTTCCTTCCTTTCTTTCTTTCAGATTATATATTTGGCATAGGGTCTTACTATACAGCTCAGACTCATAGCGATCCTTCTGTCTCCCCAGCCTCCCCAGCCCTGGGATTACAGCATGCACCACCATGCCAGCTTCAGTGATCAGCTCAGCATAGGGCTGGCACAACATGCAGAACCCAGGATCTAATCTGGGTCCTTGAGCTTGTCAGGCAGGTGTTTAAACTGCCAAGCTATCCCCGTGGCCCCAGAAGGCTTATTTTATACATTCTTGCTTCTTTTTGTTACAAGAACAATGGACACTTATAGAGAAAATCAAGACAAAAAAAAAAAAAAATCAGAGAACACTCAACACTACACATACCTAGGGAACCACTATCAACACCTCTACTGGCGGAGCTCATGCTCCTCAAATTAAAAGCACATGTAGTTGCTTCAATCTACAAAAGCAAGATCATACATTCTTATTGTCCTGAAGCCTATTTTTCTGCCCAGGTAGAATTTTTTTTTTAATTTTAGAAACATTAATAAAAATAGTTATGCATGGCTCTTCTACATTAGAGTCTTTTAATTATTCTCAATGGCCTATCTTACAGAACAAACATGACTCTATATTAATGGGTGACACATTCCCCTCCCACCTTCAGGGAAAGGTATTTGAAAAATAAGAAATGAAACCTAATATGGAAAACATATAGCATATAGCATATGCATATTTTAGTGTCAAAGTTCGAAGAGACCTGGATTTTACTGCATTTATTCTCTTTCAGCTTTGAGGAGCAGGAGGGAAAAAAAGATTTATGAACTAAGAAGATGTTTAATGATTGCAAAAAATGTATCTGTTTGCTTCTTAAGACTGATCTTTTTCACATGTCAAAAAGAGTTCCATCACACTGATAAATTGTACCCAACCTTTTGAATTAAGGCTAGAAGGAAATTCGTTCTCAACAGGCTAGGAGCTTTTGATGAATAAAAATACATAAGCCAGGTTTTTAAATGATAAAAATTTTTCATTCTGTGAAAGGCAGGAAAAACATGTCTAATATAAATTTTGTTCCAAAAAGCTGACATGAAAATTCACTGCCTCACCTGCTTATCATGTGTGACAATCAAGAAACATCATCCATCCTTTAGAAAAATACGCCCATAAGCATATCAGGCCTCTGATACGCTTGAATTTGTTCTCAAAGAAACTTTTGAGACTTCGGAAAATTGAAGTTTAGTTCCCCATTGCACTTTGGCTTCTTTTTTGTGATGGGAGACATAGCCCAACCCGCAGCTGCTGCCCTCTTCTTTGCTTGCGTTGCCATTCTCCTCCACATCCCTTACACTACTGTCATCTTAGTTAGAAGATAGAAGTGACCCTTCCTTTACAGCTAGATCTGGCCAGTTTCAACTCTAGCAGTAGCTTTTGTTATCTGAATGGGGATATTGGTGATAGGAAAACACAACTGAGAGTGCCATTTACACTTACAGTGGTTAGTCTTGTCTATGTTGAGTCAACTATGTTTGCAACGCTGTGCTTTTGTTTACAGAAATTGAACTGTCTGGTTGGGTTCTCCTTTCTGGTTTTCTTCTTTCTTATTCTTTTTTTTAATTTTTTATTTATTTTTTCTCTTTTTCTTTTTTTAATCTGTGAGTGAACAAGCATTTTAATTTTAGTAAAGTCATATTCAAGTATGGGGTAATTTCTGACATTCAAAAATACACATTCATTCAAAATATATAACATATATCCTTTCCCATAAACATCAAACAATCCCATTAATGTTTTTGGAAAGATGCATATTACACTCATGCATTCATTAAACTTTATACATAAGATTCTTACTTTGTTTTTTTTCCTGTGTCATTGACTTTTTTTAATATTTAAAGATTTATTTTGACAGTTTCAAAAACTCATTAGTAGTACATTCCCAATAATTGATACAATGCATATTGTTGTCCTCATAGTAGTTATACAGAACACAGGATGCAGACATGACAATTTTTCTAATCATTGTTGGTACAAAAAAATTTCTTCTCATTGAACTAAGAGAAAGCAGTTGTATACATAGTCCTATATTCCATAATTGGAGTGGGTTATTGGCAGAACTGGAAATGTTGGAATCTGTTAATTTAAGCCTTTTACAGATCAGCATACTAATCTAGCTTTATGTTTTATGCCTCATGATTAAACTTTTTTTGCTGTGTGGTTAAAGGCAAGTTAAAGCGAGACCTGTATAACAAAATATGCAATTTTTTTTATCTTCCTAAGGTCAGTCAAATCCCCTCAAGATTAACTTTGAAACCATGTGCAGTGCTTCTGGTTTTCTTAAGATAAATGCATTCCTCTTTCCATGCTCATATTACTACTCCTTCCCTGGTATAATCAAGTTCATGTCTCTTCCTTCCATTAGGAAATACAAACTTTGGGACACAATACCATGGGTTCTATTCTGAAAGGACTTGGACATAGAATAGAAATTAGGTATTTCTATGCCTAATATTAGAAATTCCTCATCCCTGAGCACTCCCACAACCCTACCTGATGAGACAAGGGCAAATGCCTCTGGCCAAGGGTACCCCCTGTGATGTGCCAGCTCTCATTGGGAAGTTAGAATGACCCAGGAGGTCCAAAAGCTCACATTAAGCAAAACCGTATGTTTTTTTTATGGAAATAAGCAGAGAGCTTTGCGCCTCACTACAAGAAACTGGTGCTTATTGGGCTATGTAATTATTGCCTACCTCATCAAGTATGAAATTTGGGCTGAGCACCAACCTGTCTTCCTTTATTCTACAATGCTCTGGGAGCCTTCAGCATTTGGTTTACATCTTCAAATGTTTGTATTATAAGTCAAATGCTAAGCAAGATGCATTTGCCCATGTTCCAGAACCTTAATAGAATCTTAATAATACTGAGAATCTTGCTCAGTAGAAGAGGAAAATCCAAAACGTAAAGCATGTGAAGAAGTATGAGCAGAAGTTAATGCACTCATCTAGTAATCAAAATTTTGTTAAATGTGATTTCTATAGGAATCTGTGCTCAAAATATAGAGACCGGTTCTCCTGGAAGGATATATGTTGTTGACCATAAAAGCGGGTAGTTATAACAAAAAAAGGTAAATTTGGAATGGAAATTCCTCACCACCTTTCAGTTTAAAATAGCCTTCTCAAGAACTCATTCGACTCAGCAATCCAGCCCAGCATATGATGTAGGCCTCCCTGGGCCCACCGGAAACTCGTTCAACCCAGAAACCCTGTAGAGTGCACCCAGTGTGGAAAACTGCAGCAGAATTCCCTGCAGCGAGATTAGAGACAAGACCCACCTAGCTGATCCAGGAACAGAACATCTTACCAGAGTGGCACAGCAGGTTTGCATCTAAGGGCTGCACCAAGAAGTGGAACTCAGCAGCCAGCCCCAAGCCACACTCACCTGGACAACTGAACTTGGTAGATCTGAACCTGGTGCTAAGGTAAGAACTCTACCAAAGCTCTACAACAAAAGTCAGAAGTCAGGGCTATAAAAAATAACAAAGAGAAGGAGCAAAATGTGCCCTCAGGCCCCGAGCCCACCCAGAACAAATACAGGAGACAATAGCATAGAAGAAATTGGAAATAACACACCTGAAATCTCTGAAATAATAACATCCAAAGTAGCCGGGCGTGGTGGCGCACACCTGTAATCCCAGCACTCAGGAGGCTGAGGTAGGAGGATCAGTGCGAGTTCGAGACCAGCCTGGGCTACAAAAGTGAGCTCAAGGCTAGCCTGAACTGCATAGTGAGACCCTGTCTCAAAAAGACAAAAAAAAAAAAAAATAGCATCCAAAGTAAAAAATAATAATAATAACTGCAGAAAGGTATAGAGGAAATCAGATCAGAAATAATTTCTGAAGTAAGAAAAGAAATAATACCTATAATAAAAGAAGTACTAAGTGTCTCTAAAGACACTGATAAAAAATAGAGAATAGAAAAATGATGGAATCCTTGAATGAGCAATATAGAAAAGTAATAGGATGTATGAAGCAGATTCAAATTGCTATACAAGAACTTAACACCTCAATCACAAGCTGGCAAAACCGTTTCAATGAAAGTGAAAATAGACCTTCAGACCTTAAAAACACCATTGCAGCTAGTGAAGAGGTAAGAAAAGATCTCATAATAACAACTAGAATGCAAGAAAAAATAATCCAACATCTGTAAGATGATGCAAAGAGGAACAATGTAAACTAATAGACATCGATGAGAAGGAAGGAGTCCATACAAATGATATAAAAAGAATATGGGAAGAAGTAATAGCAGAAAACTTCCCAAATATGAGCAAACTATGACATTCAGGTAACTGAAGCATATAGAACTCCAAATAACATCAACTCAATTAAAACCACACTCAGACATATAATAATCAAGATCCCAGAAATTCAGCACAGAACAGTATACTAAAAGCTGCTAGAGAAAAGAAACAGATCACATTTAAAGGAAAACCCATTAGAATAATGGCAGATTTCTCTTTACAAGCCATTAAGTCAAGAAAAGCATGCAGCAAAGTACTTCAAGTATTACAAGAAAGCAAATTCCAGCCCAGACTGAAATACCCTGTAAAACTCTCTTTCAAGTTCAATGGAGAAGTGAAATACTGCCAGGACAAAGAACAACTAAAGAATTTCATGATAACAAACCCAACCCTGCACAGTTGACTAAAAGATATAGGAAGGGACCAAAATGACCACAACTTCATGAAGGAGAATGGAAAGAATTCACCAAATAGAGCAAATATAATTAAACACAGGAGAAAAAGAGGTATACAAAAGCAATCTTTCAACTATTCTTTTGTATACAGCAGCAGAATATGTCCATCAGCATATTCTACAAATGGACTTCTCCTGCAACCTATGGGTCATGAATCTTTCTAGGTCTATTGGGTAGATATTAAGGAAATAGCAGTAGCTCAGTTCCAAAAGTGACACCTGGTCACCAGTAAGCGTCATGGACACTGTCTATGTCTATGATGTAGTAGAACTTTGTGTGATATCCTATCCCCAAACTGTTAGAAGTTCTGGTCATATATTTGCCATTACAGTATTTATGTTATGTTTTATTCTTAGTAATTCTTTACTATCATGGAAACTTTTTCTTAGTTGATATCTTTGTATTTATTAACCTATTCAAATACTATAGGAGTAATCTGAAGGGATTACAGATTTATATATATGATATACAACATTCTGGCTACTAAGTTGGACTCGTGATTTGATTTTAATTTTGGAATATCATTTTAAAATATTTAATTTAATTTTAATTAATTAACATTTAATTAATTTCTGAATATTATTTATACTTTTTGTTTCATGATTCATATTGTATCTCTGACTTACAATTTAATATAATAATGCCCTTTAACTTTCATGTGTTCACCAGCCAGCTCCTCCCTACAGTGCCTCATAGTGTGAGTTCCCAGGATATAATTAACTGCAGATAGGAGACCCTTACCTTCCTCTTTTTCCCCTGTTCCCCCATAGAGGCATGCATGAGTCTCATCCAAAATCCTAACCCCACCACTTATAAAAGATGGTATGATATTTTCTCCTAGTATTAGAAACTCTAAAAAGAAAAATTATACACACACACACACGAGAGTTAGGATAGATGTACAGTTACTTTGTCTTAGTTCATTGAGAATAAAAGTTTATACTAAAAAAATAAAATAAAATGGCTTTCCCTGAGACAATGCCCACAGTTGTAGGGCCCAAGGATTAGTTGTCCATTCTATGCAAATGACTCTAACTTGTTCATCTTTTAAAGAGACTCTCCTTCCCACTGCTCCCCATCCTGACCCCACCTGTAGTTGAGAGCCAGGCTTGCAGAGCATTTTGGGTTTTTCTTGGTTGTCCAAGCATCTGTTTTGTATTCCATGACAGAACAGGATTGATATCCAGAAGAACTGAGGACCTGCAAAGTCAATTCTGTCACCTAAAAGTGTTTGTTAAGCTGCCACCTGTATGTACCTAGCCTATGTTAGATACTCTTACTAATAGCACATATGTGCCTCCTCAGGCTTCAGGACCTTGCCACACACCAAAAATAATAGAAAATTGCTGCTCAAAAACCCATGTGGAGGGTGGGGTTAGGATTTTGGATGAGACTCGTGCGTGCCTCTATGGGGGAACAGGAGAAAAGAGGAAGGTAAGGGTTTCCTATCTGCAGTTGATTATATCCTGGGAACTCACACTCTGAGGCACTGAAGGGAGGAGCTGGCTGGTGAACACATGAAGGTTAAAGGCATTGTTATATATTGGAAGAGTCTATAGCATGTCAATAAAGAGATAGACTTCTTTTTAACAATGACATAATGGACCAAAACCATGCTTCTGCTTCACTGAGACAAGACAGTAAAAACATGGGCCATTAGGAGAAGACAGATATACTCATCCCCTCATGCAGACAGGCTTACTCCAAGCACTGCATGAGGACACTCACTCCCCCTGGCTGTGACCTCTCCAGTGATCATGACATAGTGAAAATTGGGAGAACTTACCTAAGACTTGGTTTAGTGAAACTCATCGGAAATCTCCAAATCGCTGAAGCTTAGCATGAAAACAGCTCAAATTTTCCTTAGGATGGGATATTAAAGGAAATGTCATAGTCTCCAGACTCTTTAGTAATAATCAACTGGGCTCACTTCAAAACTGCGTCTGTGTGTCCTATCCTGGGTGGGAAGCCCACGCCCTGTGAACACTTAGCAAAGACTCTTCAGAGCTAAGCACCAGGCAAGGTAGCACTCCCTCACTCCAGAGGCAGGGCATGAGCAAAGATAGGAAGCTGACTGCTCTTTGAAGACTCTTTTCTTTCCTTTAAAATAGGGCTATAACCTCAATATTCAGAATCATGTGGAGACAATAACCAAAACATTTGTAATTATTAAGAGGATTATAGATGTAAGAAATCACTTCTTTAATAGGTTAGAAAATCTATTTATTCCAACTTACTAAGGCTAAAAGTAAAATGCTTTAAAAGGGGATGTTCTCTTCTGGAGCGATAGATATGGATGGACAGAGAGATAAATGATAGACAGACAGACAGACAGAGCAAGTAACAACTCTCTGATGTATTTAAATGAGGCCTAAAGAGCACAAAGATAGGAACATTCTCAGACTCACCATTTATACCAGCCTGCCCAGGACTAAGAAGTCTCTCTGCCCACTATTGGTGCTAAAAACCAGGACAGCCAGGCATGGTGGCTCACGCCTGTAATCCCAGTACTTGGGAGGCTGAGGCAGGAGGATCATTGTGAGTTCAAGACCAGCCTGGGCTACAAAAGTGAGCTCAAGGTCAGCCTGAACTGCATAATGAGACCCTGTCTCAAAAAAAAAAAAAAAAAAAACCCAGGACAGATGAGATAAAATTAGGATGAGTTGTTCACCTTGCTCCTGTTCAACTACCTTAATTCTATAGCATCTAATTTCAGTCCTCTTATTTCTAGTAGTATTTTAATAGCTCAATAAAAATTAAGTCAATATCTCTAAGTAAATGACAGCAAAGCTGTTCCCATGCTTCCTAGCAGAAGTGTAATAATACTACGGGAACAGAAAGAATAATATTTTTTCTTTCTGTGTGTTCTCCCAGCCTTTCATCATCCATCCTTGAGGGAAGCTGTGAGTTAAACAACACACACCCAACATTGTCTGCCTGAAATCAGTCACCATGCAGCTCTTAACCACTCCAGCCACAAATATGCAAGAGTAATATTTCCTGGGAGTGAATGGATAGCATAAGTTCCACTGAGCACACACTTAGAAAGCGAGTCATCAAGGTGTTTCCCTGATAAATGAAGAGTGGGCGGGGTGGGGGGAGTAACACTTCAAGTCTGTCTAGTACTTTCCCACTAAGCCACAAAACTTGCACTTATTAATCAGCAAAATAAATGTACCCTAACCTTAGGTGTGGGCAGCCTCACATGAGAGAAACCACTAGTACTGCACTTTCTTTTATCAAATTATCGAAGATGAAATGAATTTTGAAACAATGTCTCAGGTGAATTAGACATTCAGCTACTTAAAAAAAAAAAAGGCTTTGCTGGGACTCTCGTTTATTATTTTGAGAAGTTAAGTCAGTGCTTGCCAATAATTCAGGGCTATCCTACTCACGTCTCCATTATTTCACAGGCTAGAGATGCCATGGCTAATAGCCAGTCCCCATTGTGTCTTAAATTTGGCATGGGAAATGGTCCTGAGAGCTTTCTGCTGAGCCAAGAGTCAAGTGAGAAATTCCTGTGCCTGAAAGGGTGAGAATTCCCATTATTGTACAGTGGAGCGGCATAAAATAGGTAGGATTTTTATTTAAGCGGTGTTTCTTTTTTAGATTAGGTTAAATGGCCAAGATGCTAAAAGCCTCCTATCTTGTACAAATCGAGTGGCTCTGTCTGCTGATCCTGACCGTCCTGGCTGTAAGTCATATTCTGAAAAGCTTTTGATAAGCACCGCAAGTGTGGAGACGGCTCATGTGTCTTGGTAAGAACAAGCACATTTTCATATCGAAAAGGTACTGCACCTTTTTAAAAGTGTCTTTCTGCCTTTGGGGGCTCTTTTAAAGGCAAGACTGAGAGCTTTAAACTAAACTGCGAATCTGAGTTTCAAACATTAGGTCCCAGTTTGGGAAGAAAAAAAAAAACCTTTGGAGGGCAAGTCAGAAAATTTCAAAGTGTACCCCCTAGAAACATACCTGTTTAGGAAAAGGGGTTCTTAAAACACAGAAAGCTCATCTCATAGTTTAAAGAAGAAAAGGCATAAAATAGAGAAAAAGCACCCTTGGTCTCCTTCATTTCTGTCCACCCATCTGTCACCTGGCTTGGCCCCAATTGGTCAGCGCTCCTGTCCCTTGGAGGCCAGAGGGAGGGTCCCTCCAAGAGCAGAAAATCCTCTTTCACCCACTGGCTGATGCTCAAAATTCTACCATTAGGGCATAATCCCTTTAGTTTCAGCTTTGATCCCTGTTAAAATGCAAATACCTTTGGGTGGGGTAATACTTAAACTGTTATCAGCCCTTTACAGTCCAGAGGAGGAAAGAGCAGGCAGATTTCACCAGGACAGAGAAGGACAGGTCTAGAGGTCCAGAGAGAGGGGGCACAGGGTAGGCACCGAAGAGGACCCAAGGACCAGAACATAAATTACCCCTCACGAGTGCCCCATCGCCATGGTCATATTTTCACCATGCAGAAAGCATAAATTCATGTAGAAATCTGTCTACCAAGGAATCTGAAAAAAGCATGAGCTGAATGATGAGACAAGCTACCATTCTCTTGAAAGATCTTCAAATGTGGGCTCCACTCTGCGATAAAATAGAATCACTAATCCTGAGGGTTCAGTTTCTCTGTTCTAACTTTAACTAAGGAAAAAAGTTTAGCCCTGTTAAAGCTATTATCTGTTCCTAAATTGCATAGTATATAAAATGTAAATGTGATCACACCACTCTTAAATTATTATAACAATACGCCATTCTGTTTTCTTCCCCTTGACATTTACAAAATTCATTTGGAAGAGTGGGCTCTACCTCACAGAGATTAGTGATAAATCATGTATTTTTAATGAATATCAATAGGAGAAACCCCATGACATAGCCCACCATCTAATTTGATTAAACTGTGCTTAAGGCAACACTACCTCTCTGGCTAGGGAATAGCTCCATAATGACTTTGTGAGCATTATTGCAGGCTGTTTTAATGATTTAATGAACTGCCTCTATATTTAGTTCAATAGCCTTAAAATGATTAGTGTTTAAGAAAAATTAGCTCACTTTGATTTGATTCTATTTGATGGTAAGTTTAAATAACCTAACCCTTCAAAACACAGTGGAAAAAAAAACCTAGAATCCCAGCCAGCTAACTGCTAGAAAACATTATGACCATCATTAATAACTGTTCATTTATGTTTAGCTACAGTATCCAGCCTGACATGCTCATCCGAGGAGCCAGGCAATAGGAATAAGGGCTAATGCTGCATTTTATCTTCCCTTGCCATGACTGGAGAGAGAGAGGGGAGAGGTAAGAAAGAATCTACAGTTTCACACATCGAGCTATAAGGAATTTTCTCTGGTTCAAGTCCAAATTGGTTATCTATCTACACTTGGGAGAAGTTCTAAGTTTCTAAAGGAGGAGGAGGGAAAAATTGTTGTGAGGGCTTGCGCCAAGTCCTCCTGCTGTGATGTGGGCAGCCAGCACGGAGAGGGCTGAGCGTGGTGGTCAGGAAGCTCTCTGGGACACCCCGGCGAGAATTGGGAGGGTTTGTGCAAAGAGGTCTGGGCAGATGGCATTTTTTAACAAGGGTAAGTGATCTGAGAGTTGGTGTAACACAGCAGGGACCATGCTGGCTTCTCACTCCAAACAAAGGAAGTAATAGCACACAAACAGAAACCGGCTCTGTCATAACCTCATATGTGACCACTGCATGTGTACACCCCAAAATATGGAAAATAATCGCAGTATTGGGGAACTAAGCATTGTACCTCAACAGAAAACGTCTAGGCCAATCACCTTCAGATTGTGCAGAACCCAGTGTTAAGAAATCATCATCAGGTGTGAGATGTGGCTGAGGGTTACAGTGATTGCTAAGCAAGAGTGAAGGGAGGGAGAGAGGGAAGGAGGGAGAGAGACAGAGAGAGAGAGAGAGGGAGACAGAGACAGAGAGAGAAACAGAGAGACTGAACATACTGAGAGAGAGAGAAACAGAGAGAGAGAGAGAGAGAGAGAGAGCATCATTAGAAAAAAGTGACAAATTGGAAAGCCCATTTAACTTTGAACTTTGCAATAGTGATAGATCACATTAGAGGCTTCCCAAATGCTAAGCACTCTCTGATCTTCACGTAAACCCTCAATGGCTGGTAGTGAAGAACCCTTTTTCAGCAAAGAAACCAGAGCTCAGAAAACCTAAGCAGTTTGCCTACAGTCACACAGCTAAGCCGCGGACTGACACTTGCCTCTGGGTCTGTTGGACTCGCTCTGTCACGCTACCTTCCCCTTCCTCATCGGTGGCCTAATGTGCCACATCTTCTGAGTTTGAAGCAGAGACAGACTTAAAGAGGATGTATGTCAGAGGAAGGCTGATAAGTAGCCAGTGATGCACCAAATGAGGCCGCTCACCCCAGCCTTCATTACTCAGAGCCGTTGTGGGGATGCCTGGGCCTTGGGGGCAAGAATGCAATCCACTAACCATCACTATTCCTTGCGTCTGGGAGATGAGGGGCTCATCTTAGAAATAAGAGGCTCATATTTCTAAATGAGCCATTGGCACTTGATGACAAAGCCCTGTACTCTTTGGCATGTATTACTCTCGAGATGCTTTTCCTCTTTCCTTTGGCTGTTCACGTTCCATCCTTCATCCGCACCTGCACAAGCCCCTTCCCCCACCACAGCATGCATACACATGTGTGATAAGCACACATTACATGGGCTCACAGTTTGGCTCCAGTTCACAGATGGATATGGAGCCCCATATGCCAGGTTGGGAAAAACCACATGGGAAACACAGACAAAAATGAAATGAGGTCAATAATGCCTTTGCCTGTGACTCCCTAGCTGAAGGAGTACACAGTCTCCTGGGCAGAAGGGCCTGGTTCAAATGATCATATACAGCATCTCACAGCTGTCACCCCACTGCCCCCCCAGCTCCAGTCTCAGACAACACAACACTTTTTCAACATCCTCTTTACACCACCACCGCCAGAGCCTCTTTTTCATGCCTGCTCCAGACTTCCATCCTCCTTCCTCCCCACAACACCAGGCAAGCAAACCAGCGGGACCCCGGGCTTGCTTCCCCCAAGCCAGGTGTCCAGCCTCTCTCATACTGGACTTAGGAATAAATAACGAACATGACAAGTCTTTTCTCTCCTGCAGAAGCCACAAGCAACTATCTTATGCCATTGACGAATCGGGTTATTTCTTCAGGATATTTCTGGATAGCAAAGCAGCAAATTCCTGTACATGTCAGGGGTGAAATAGACTACATGTTAGCTGGCAGCCTGCACCCATACATCCCACCTAAATGGGTCAGCACCGCTCAGCCATGGCCCACTGCTACTGAACAGTATAACCAGACCACCCAAGTTTTCGAGAAAAACATGATACCCTGATTTTTTCATCATTTATTTATTTATTTACATACTTGAAGTGTCTTGCTGCACAGCCCAGACTCCTAGTGATCCTCTTGTCTCAGCCTCCTCAGCACTGGGATTACAGGCATGCACCACCATGGCTGATTCCAGTGGCTGGGTCAGCCCTAGGACCAGTATAGTATGCAGTACTGGAGGCCAATCCCAGGTCCTTGCACTTTCCAGGCAGGAGCTTAGACCACTGAGCTATCTGCGCAGGCCCGTATCCTGAACTTCATACAAACATTCTAACTTTTCAAGTGGGCTCAAAAACGACAACAAAACCTGTGCAGGCCACACAGTATTGGGCTTAAAAAATACAGCCCAACACTTGCAGTCTACAGTCTGTGCCCCCGTGCAGTATGCACAGGAGACAGATCCAGCTCTGGGATGACAGGCCTAACCAGAGGGTCCTCGTGCCAGGGCCACAGCTCGGTGCAAGAAGGGTGGTCTCTCCTTGCACCCTCACAAGTGGTGCTCATGTCATTAGAATAAGCACATAGCATCTGCTTATTTGGTGAGGCTGGTGTGCGCTCTTGGGGCAAGCCTAGAAGACTAGATGTCGCTGCTAATAGCTTTTCCTGTAAGCCATCCACATTTCTAACTCTTGATGAAAAAAGAAAAAAAAAAAAAAAAAAAAAAAAAAAAAAAAAAAAAAGGTCCCGGCTGTGCATAGAAAATATCCAACTGGAATTAAAAATTGCTTGACCTACATTTAGATCTTTTGACTCTTTTTGAGTGCCATGTTCTTGAACCAGCTGCTGCTGGCTGAGAATTCTGACCCTGCTTGCTGTTTGCTTCTTCCCCGCCTCTGAGAACTTCCTGTAATCACAAATCCAGTTCTTTTAACAGAAAATACCAAGTTGCTTGCAAAGGACAAGGCTTGAAATTCAGAAAGCTTTATGAGGAAATGGCAGACCATGGTTTTTCAGGGTAGGGAGACCCATAAATTTTCCACCTTAAGGTCCTACCTTTCTCTGGCAAGTAGGAAACCTGTCCTAAAAACAGATAAAGAGATGGATCAGCAGTTTTGGACCCAAAAGGGAAAATCTCAACAGGTTTCCTGTATATGCAAAGCCACTTGAAATTGAGTATGTGTCAACACAGATTTAATTAACTCCCAACCAAGACCTATTGGAAATGATCCCAGAAAGTTGGGACAAAGGAGAAGGTGTTAATTTCCCAGCAGGAGAGAAAGTACCTTTTAACTGCATTGGATTATAGCTCAGGGCCTGGTGACAGAGCCCATGCACTTGCAGAGGTTCCATTTCAGGTGGGCTAAACACAGGTGGCAATAAAAAGCAACAAGTCAGTCCTTGCAGGAGCAGGAAGCACAGCTAGCGTTCCAAAGTTTTCCATTTCAGTGAGCAGGTCGTCCCCAAATCCTTGATTCCACAAGGGAGAGCAATGAGACAGCAAAACCTAAAGTCCAGCTTTCTCTGTGAGAGTTAAACCAGTTCAACAATTTAAAAAGTCACACACTGGTGGGATTGCCTTTGGATGGGAGAAAACCAAGCAGCTGACTGGAAGTTTGGGAGCCTGAGCTCCAACTGATGAGCAGAGTCCCAAACCAGAGCTCCCTGAACCCTCAGAAAGCCACAAACAGCAACGAAACCACCCAAAATCCAGGACTTTGGCATGACCGGGATGAATGCTACAAATTTCAAATTTCCTCTAAATAACCGATGATAGACAAGAAAGCACCAATTGAGGCAATTTAAATAATCAGAGTATAATTTTGAGGCCGCAGAATTGGGCGTAATTAGAATGTAGTATGTAAGCACCAAATCAATTCTCTGATATTTTATTAGGAAAAAAAACCTGGAACATAGAAAATGAAGTCTGGGCTATGGATAACTGATCATGCTTGGTCACTGGTGCTTTATCAGGGGAAGTATTTAAATCCAGGGGCTGTGGGCCCTCTGCTTTCTGGACGACGGGACTGTGTGTGAAGCATAGTGGCTCATGAAGCCACAAGGTGAGTGAGAGAGGATATACTGCTTAATGGTCTCCTTTTCCATGCCAGGGTTCCAGGCTCACCAAAGTAACCTTCCCATGACAAATCTGGCTTCAGGCGGGACGTCTGAGCATCCCAGGGATCAGAGCAGTTCTCTCGCGCAGTTCTCAACTAGCAAGAGTTGGCTGTACATCAGTCTCCAATGGCTTGGTTGACATGAGTCTGCCTCTTCCCCTTCGATCAACTCTAGAAAATGACAAGGCCATAGTATACTTACCAACAGTCACCATTTTTGAAGCATATGGGTAAAAACTCCTGTCCGTATCTTTTATTGTACCTGTAATGCTTTCCATTACCAATCCTGTTCTCAAAAAATTATAAAACCTAGTCCTTGCCTTCTAAGACTTGCCAATCTACTTAGGAAAATAAAATCTGACACATCTGATACACAAAACAATTACAGAACAACATACAATAGCAAGTAATTAAGAACTAGGTGGGATGTGTCAGACAGTGGCAAATTAAAGTGGGAAGAAAAAAGCGTTCTTTGGGGGCTAGGGCTGTGATATCAGTAAGCATAATGTGTTTTATCACACGTCATCATCAATAAAGCAATTACACATATTTTATCTAATTTAATTCTCTCGCTAAGCAGTTGAAGCAAGTGCTATCATTATATCATTACAGATGAAAAAATGTCTGAAAACCAGAAGGTTTAAATTACTCAGTTAAAGTCTTGCAACTAGCTGGAGGTCAAGCCAAGCCTGATTCTGGGGCCAGTGATCCTTCTGTACTACAGAGCCAAGAAAAGGACAGTAAGTGGGGTGAGTTGTGGGGATCTTTCGTAGGGGACAAAAAGTCATAAGCAGCTCCCTGATGCTGGTGTGAGGATGGGAGTGATTCTAGGGGGAACCAAGATGCAGGGGAACTTGTGTAGGTGAGTAGGTTCAGACAGAGGGGCTTTATCAGGGGCAAGGTCACGCTGTCCTTCCTGAGATGTCCTCAGGTCTCTGGGTTCCACTCTTGCAAATCAAGACAAAAAAATTAGTCTCTGCCAGAGCTGGATCCAAGTACTATAAAGCCTGAAGTTCATAACACTGATGAAAAAGAACACAAGCAATAAATATGAAATTCCCTCAGGCTCCCTGGAGTGAACTTTCTGAACCTACTCAAAGCCCATTTGCTGATCTGCTTCCCAAGCTGTAGAAGGCACAGCCTCTCCCAAGACCTGACTTCTGAAAAGGACATCTATTAGCATTAGGCTCAGCTGCTCGCAGAGGCTATGCCAGCAGCACTACACAGCAGCAAGGCTCCTGGTCAGTTGTTGTACTGTTTGAGAGAAGTAATTGAGTAGGAATTCAAAGTACAAACCCTCCCCCACTTACTATTTGCCCTTGGGTGAGTTGTTGACCTCTATTTCCCCTAATTTTCTTGTCCACAAAATGAAGACAAATACAGCACCTGTCTTGTAAAGGTTGTCATGAGAACTAAATTAATAGCTAAAAGTGTTTTAAGCAGTATTGGCATATTGTCAGCAAGGAATAACTTTGAACAAGTCACACAAACATTTCCAGTGGATGAAAGTTGAACTAGTCATGGCAGAAACAAGGGCTGAACTCAGGAAAGTGGTCTTGAGTTGCTAAACTGGTCCTCCACCACGATAAACTGACCAGAAGATCTTCTCCATTCCATCAGACATGGGCTGGACAGCTCCTGGGAGAGTCCTCCTCTGACAGCCACAGTCATGTGTCCCTCATGCCTTTGTGACTATGCTCAGTAACAAAACATAGAGCACAGCTATTTTCTGTGTGTCTGGAGACAAATGCACAGTCCCTACATATGACCCCGTGCAGCTGCCAGCGCAGTGGATGAGCAGCTGCACAGACTCCAAATGCAATGAACGTACAGAGCGTTGCATACTCTCAGCCGAAACCAGCTTTCGGGAGCCTGAGGCAGGTGTCAGGAATATGGCAAACGCATTAGTTTGAAACAGTGACAATAAAACATGTCCCCTCTCTCCCTCCTCCAAGATTCCACTCCTCCAGCAGTCCCATGTGGAGAGACCAGTTAGGGAAGCCAAGAACAGGAAGAGCTAAGGTTCCCTCCCAGAGTCCTGTTATGTAAAGAATAAGACAGTAGCTGGGCGTGGTGGCGCATGCCTATAATCCCAGCACTTGGGAGGCTGGGGCAGGAGGACCAGTGTGAGTTCGAGACCAGCCTGGGCTACAAAAGTGAGCTCAAGGCCAGCCTGAACTGCATAGCGAGACCCTGTCTCAAAAAGACAAAAAAAAAAAAAAAAAGCAATATGACAACCATTGCTAATTTCCAATTGTCTTAGTTACTTTTTAGTCGTTGCTGGGACAAATACCCGACACTCAAAATGAAGGAAGGAGAGGTTTATTTAGCTCACAGTTACTGGAGGTTTCAGTCCATATTCAGCCAGCCCAAGGCTGAGTGCAACAGGGCAGAGAGCATCCAGTTCATGGTGGTGGAACAGCAACAATCGTGACAGAGGCAATCGACCAACCAGGGTAGCAGAGAGCAACAGCTCTAGTCTGTTTCTCTGTCTCTCTTTCTATTCCTATCAGGCTCTCTGCCTTAGGATGTCCGCCCTGGACCACACCCATAGTCCCAGCCCTACTCAGACTGATAATCCCCTCAGTACTAAAATACATAATCCCAGTAACTCATGAGTCAAGTCTCAATCTATAGAAGTCCCCGCCCATGACTGCATCAGGCTTTGAGGGGACAACTAGACATAAACCATAACACCAATCATCTTGTTTTGAAATTCTGTATCATTTTTATTGTTTTTTTTATCTCTTTAAAATAAAAATGATTCTTCTTCCAGTTCCAGGTGGTTGGCAACCTCGGTTTACAGTGCAGTTATGGCCAAGTCCAAGAACCATACTATGCACAACCAGTCCCCAAAATGGCACAGAAATGGCATCAAGAAACCTTGGTCATAAAGATATGAATCTCTGAAGGGGGTAGATCCCAAGTTCCTTCAGAACATGCGTTTTGCCAAGAAGCACAACAAGAAGGGCTCCAAGAAGATGCAAGCAAACAATGCCAAGGCCACAAGTGCACGTGGTGAGGCTATCAAGGCCTTGTCAAACCCAGGGAGGTCAAGCCCAAGATCATCCCAAAGGGAGTAAACCGCAGGCTTGTTCAACTTGCATAAATTGCTTACCCCAAACTTGAGAAGCATAGTATCTGAGCCTGCATTGCCAAGGGTCGCAGGCCTTGCTGGCCAAAGGCCCAGGCTACAGCTAAGGGTCAGGCTCCAATTGTTCCAGCCAAGGCCCAGGCTCCAGCTTCTGCTTCAGCCCAGGCTCGCAAAGGTGCCCAGGCCCCTGTGAAGGCTCCACAATAAAAGCCTCTTTATCTGCTGATGTGAAAACAAAAGGACTGGTGTGACCCCTGGTGTGCCATCTGTAGGGGGCTGGTGTCCTCCTGTGCTCTTTGTACAAATAAACCTGAGGCAGGACATGTTAAAAAAAATAATAAAAATGAAAAGTGTGATTTAGGAATCAGAAAAACCTAGACCTGAAACTTTGCTCTCCAGTTACTACTCCTAGCTTTGTTACGCTGTGGAACAAGGAACATTTGCCTCTCCAGACCTCGGTTTCCTCATCTACGAGAAGGAGGTGATAAAGCGTTTTATAGGATGACTGCGGAATTAAGTGAGGCGCACAGTAGTGGCCACAACCCACTCACACAATGACCCACAGACTGAGTAGCCCGGAGGGCATCAGCACCGCTTCCTTCTCTGCCACCCACTGCTCTGCAGTCAGCACTGACAGTCCCACTGTGGGCAACTGAGCTGATGCGTGACACGGAAAACCTGCTGAGAGGAAGAGCAGGTTGGTCACAAGCAAAACCTTCAACTGATTTTCCTTTCATTTCTTGGGACTTTTTTTTCCCCTTGAAAGCTAAAACCTTGGCACACTTCAGAATTAGAGTCTGCCCCCTTGTGGTCATGGCTCGCAGTGCCAGTTTAAGCTAATAATCCAGCCCCCAAAACCATGTCCCCCATCTGTGTTTGATTAACCTTCACTGGCGCCTCTTGGCCTGGTCACAACTGATTTTTATCTCAGAAAAGTTAAATGGAAATAACCATGCCTGAAGTTAATAAGACTGATTGTTTAACATGGAGGTTAATTTTGATGGCACTCTAGAATCACGCTTGCACACACCCATACATGCACATGCCCACCTTCACAGGGCAATGCTTGGGCCCACTCCAAACCAGTTGAATTTGAGCCCTTGAGGAAGGAGTCTGAGGATAGGGTGTGTAGCCAGTTCCTCAGGAGACTCTGATGGGCAGCCAGGATTCCGCAATTTTAAAACTCTACTGGAATCTCAGAGATGAAGGCCCTGACCACTTAAGGCCACTTCTGAGGCACCCTCTCTGCCCCTTGCAGAGGTGTGTCCTTGGTCACAGTGGTTTTGGGTTCCTCTTGAAGAGTTGCTTTCAGATCACAGGGTATAAACTTAGGAGCATTCAATACCAGCACATTTTTGTCTTCTGACAGTGGATTTGAATTTGCATAAAAATCCTAAAGGGATTCCCAGATCTGACCAGATGAATATGCTGGGCCATTTTGCAGGATAAGCTGGGTAAGACCATTTTTGGTCAAAAACAACATATGGCCAAAGGGATAGATTTGTCTCATGCGCCTCATAATTGACACAAAAGGCAGTTCCAAAAGAGGGCCACAAACATTTTTATTAGTAACAGCTGTATTGGAGCCCAGGCGCTGCTCCCCAAAGCCTGTCTTTAAAAGACAGTATTCATCTGGATGTGTGAGGGCTGCTGGGACTATTAAAAATCTGCCTCATTATTCAGGGTCAAACCCTCATTTAGAAGTGAAAGGAAGAAAAGCTGGTAGAGAGGGTCAGAGCTGGACAGCCCTAGGCTTGATAGACCTCTGTGTTCTTCATCTCCCACCAGAATCCAATGTGCTACAACTGAGAGAGACCCTGTGCCAGGCGGGCAGAGCCCCGCCAAGGCAGGAGTGTGAAGGGTCTCTGCTCAGGGGCGTCATACTCTCCTGCTCAGGAAACTCCGCGACTGCCCAGGGTGATCGAATGTCACATTGTGGTTTTGTTTGCCCCCTACACCCTCACAGTGACGTTCTCTCACATTGTATCAGATCAGTTCTACCCGGTGAGAACACCAGACACGGTGAAGCCCGTACAGTCAATTGTAAATCAATTGGACTTTATCTCCAACTCCAGCATTGTCATGTTATTTTCTCTATTTTCTCTCAAAGATGAGGTTGCATTCCTCTCTCATGCCTCCTCAAGCTAATAGGAACATTAGGCATTGCACTCCCCGGTCTAGAATCTCAGGACTAGGATGGTGTCTCCCAATGCATTTGTTCTAAGGAACACTAGTCTCAGAGCATCTATATGGTGATTTATTTATTTAATAATCATTTGTTGAGGCCAGGGAGAGAGCTCAGCGGTCTAAGCACCTGCCTGGCAAGCTCAAGGACCCAGATTCGATCCCCAGTACCACATGCCATGTCAGCCATCAAAACGGCATGGTGGCATGCACATCCACAGTCCAAGTGCTGGGGAGGCTGAGACCAAAGGATCACTACAAGGGACCCAAGCTGTGTAGTGAGACCCTGTACCAAATAAATAAATAAATCTCTTTAAAAAAATCATTACTTAAACCAGGCGTGATTGATTCATGCCTATAACCCCAGCACTTGGGAGGCTGAGGCAGGAGGATTAGTGTGAGTTCAACATCAGCTGGGTCTATAAATGTGAGCTCAAGGCCAACCTGAACTGCATAGAGACCCTGTCTCAAAAAAGACAAAAAAAAAAAAAAAAAAAAAAATTCATTATTTGTTGAGCATCTAGTGGTTCCAGCCAGCATTGTATCTAGATTTTATAAGAAATTGAGAGTAGCTGTGAAGTTCTTTAAGGGAAAGAGCACAAAACTGTGAATGCAGCATTAGTGGTAGGGCCTGGGAACCGAGGACCTGAACTGTAGGCCCTATCTCTACTAGACACTTGTTCCTCCAACTCCAGGCACCATCTCGAGGGATAGGGCTATAATTATGAATAATAAGGGTAAGACCTCCCCTTGGGAAGCAAACATTATGAAGGGGTTAAAAACCAGGACTTGGGAGCTGGAGACATAGCTCAGTGGCTGGAGCTCCTGCCTGGCAAGCACAAGGTCCTGAGTTCAATCCTAGGCAGTAAAAAAAATCAGTAGCTGATGAAAGTGAAACAAGTGTCTTGGTTTCAGGGCTTCTCAGAGCCATTAAAATGTGGAAGTGTTCCTTGATTTTCCAACAAGAAATCATTCCGCACACCGCCACAAATTTATTTGTTACAGAATTCGTCTTTTGTGAAGCTTCCTTTTGAACTGAGTTCTGTGCAGCCGACTTCAGGGAGCTCTGCTCTTGTGACGTGCGGTGGCTCAATACCTGAGCATCATTGTGTGTCATTAGCTATGAAACTGGGTCCTTGCTTGGGAAAAGCATTTGCTTCCTGTGCCAAAGAAATCACTTAAATCATTTCTTGTTATTGTCGTTTTCTAACTCCTCTTTGACTGTTTTAGGCATTTTGAACACTTATCTCATCTTCTCTAACATTTCAGACTATAAATCTCAAAATACATGTCTCAGAAGCCTTCAAAGTCAGGCCTTGGATTTTGCAGAGCATGGGTTCCTCTTAAAGTAACACAAAATCACCTTATGAGGAGTCCAAATTTAGAAATGCAAAATACCAACATACCTTGGAGCTTCAGAATCATCCGTTATGCTCAGGAATCACAGAGGAGCTGGCATTTGGGGTCCTAAATCTGCCTTCACACCTCCCTGTAACCCCTCCACCAGGGTGAGAAGGCTTTCGCATAGAGCCTTGCTTTCCAGGGGTAAGAATTATATTTGTCTCGGGTGCTGGCTCCGGAGACATCTGTGATGGCAGCCCATCCAGCCCTGTTCTCAGGAGCTAACTTTAGCAGCAGATTCTGCATCTGCTGGCGGAGTTTGACACAGCATATGTTTTCCAAAGCAGCCCTTCCCAATAGCTGACTCTCTTCTCGTGTGAGGACATTTAATATATCCTGAGAACTAATCATCCCCCTCCTCCCAAACATTTAAGCTATTTTTAATTTCATCCAACTTAACATGCAGTCCTGTCTGGAGCCCATCTTTTGATTTCAAAATAAATAAAAAGGTTTTATATGACTCATAATAGACTCCAACACTGGACATGCCAGCTCACCTCTCCACAGTTTTCCGTCAGATATTCTATCACTCCTATTAACTCTTTAACTTCTTGAGGGGATTAAATGCAAGAGAGCTACCATCGTAGTGGTCTTTAAAAACAACCACAATGTTTTTAGCACTTTGCTCTCCTAAAAGTGAACTTAATTCCTCTCCACATCCATGTGGGTTGGATTAGTGTTAAGCTTCAAACAAAGAGAATGTAGCAAAGTGTGTGCTTGACTTGTAAGTATTGACTATAAGGGGCCACTTGCTGGGGAGACCCATGTCATAAAGACACCCCGAGTGCTGTGAAGGGGGCTGGAACTGAGGAGACCAGCCATGAGGCAGCAAGGAGCTGGGGCTTTGACCCTTAGCCACAGAGTACACCATCTTGGAAAGGGACCTTGGGCTCCAGTCAAGCCTTCAGGTGAACCCCAGGACACCTTCTCTTTGACCCCAGGAGAACCTTTCAGACAGACACATTCAACTATGTTACTCTTGAATTCCTGTCCCACAATATCAAATCTAAATTTGTATATTGCTTCAGGCCCCTAAAGGTTGAAGCAATCTGCTATGCAAGAATATATAACTAATATAACCATGTCATGGTACTTTATTTGATAGTTTCATTGCACTCCCCAAAGTGCTCGCCTCCTGGTCTGTACAGTTGTACCAACTGGCTAGTCGTGTAATTACTTGAGTGACAGCAATGGTGTCCATAGACTTGACCTTATGGGCAAAATGAAATTCTGCTGCTGCAGAGGTGCTGGCTTATTTTAGCTCCATGAGCTGCTTGAGACTGCTGTGCCCCTGGGGGAGGGGCAGGCAGTACCTACAGCGCTCCCCTCCAATCTCTGTACTTCCCAACTGCCATGCGGCTGCCACTGCTCACCGCCAAGACCCCTCTTCATGCTTCCTCGCCATTACCCAAGCTGCTTAGCTTGCTGACTCTTGCTCTCTGAGGCGCTGTCTTTGTTACTGGATTCTGAGCTACCTGCTAACTGTTCTCCTTCTACTTGCATTTCCTATTGGAGTTCCAAGCAGCATCAGGGCTCACACATAGACTTTTCTTTCCTTTTTGACCCAAGATCTCACTCAGGGTAGCTTTGAACTTCGCTGATTCTCCTGCTCAGCCTCCTGAATGCTGGGGTTACAGGTGAGCACTTCCATGCCTCATTCTTCAGACTCACTTTCTGCAGAGGTTCTGCCTCTAGGTCCCACCACTGCAGAGCCACATTCAAAGTTTCGAGAAAAACTACCACATCCATTCCCTATGTCTGTCTGTCTGTGTGTCTGTCTGTCTGCCTTTCATTGTCTTTGTGGTACTGGAGGTCAAACCCAGGGTATACGGCACAAGTACTCTAACCAGTGAGTTACATCCCCAGCCTGTCACTTCCTTTCCACCCTGACAACCCTATCGCTAAATTTAAGCTTCACTGCTAAACAGTTCCATTTTTTGGAGTAGATTTTCCCCAAGACCTATTCTGCCCCTCCTTCACTTTTAGCAGTCCTCACCTACATCAAGTACAAAGAAGTATCTCAACACATTCCTCCACAAATACCAGTCTTAGTCATTTATTTCGATCATATAGTACTCCCTGGGTGGAGGAAGCAATCCTCTTCTATTGGGGGTGGTCAGTCTCTCCAATGGAGTGGGCAGCTTCTGGAGGATAGCCAGTGACACAGCTAGCCAGCCCGATCAGCCAGACGAGCCAAAACAGCCAGATCAACCCTGGCAATCAATGGGATGACAGAAGTCACAGTCAGATCAACCTCACATCCAGTCACTTATCCTAATTCCCTGAAATATCCCCTATCAGTGAAAAAACATTCTATGCATGGAGAAGATCTCAAGTTTTAACTGTGAAAGCCCTATTTAAAAATATTTCTAAAACAAGTGTATATGTATGTATGCTGGACAAGGTTGCTAAGCAGTGACTGGTCTCTCAATGGTTTCTTTTTGGAAGGAATAATGACCACACTTACAAATCATCAAAATCTGTTTGTCAGAATCCCTCCAGGACAACATACAGTCCATATTCTCTGCAGGAAACTAGGAGTGTTTTGAAGTTCTATAGTTATCTTTAAAAGAATGACAGATGTACTGTTTCTCTAAGCTTCTCCAGTCTATTCATCTGGTGATGTTCACCTTGAGACATAAAGATTTAAATTAGCCATACGATGTTTCCCAAATTCATCGCATCCTGTAGCGTGCCACAGTGCTAGTGTTCTATGGAACCTTTTGTGAAATTCTGGGTGAGACCTGCCCCAGAAAATGTAGAGTAACAAAATCAAATATCCTTTAATTTGCTACCTATCCTAGGTCATCTATCTTTGATCTGCTCCCAAAAAATCTTAAGAATGTACAGGAGAGAGCCAGCCAGATAACTCAGCAGACTAAAGTGCCTGCTTAGGCAGAGCACAGCAGCCAAGGTTCAATCCCCAGGATGCTGTGCCGGCCCTGCCCTTGAGGAACGCTGAGACAGCCATTGAGACTGCATGTGGTGGTATAGGCCTGTAATCCCAGTGCTTGGGAGGTTGAAAACAAGAGGGCCACTACAAGTCAGATCATATAGTGAGACCCTGTAGACCCTGTACTAAAATACAAAAAAAAAAAAAACCAAAACAATGTACAGGAGTGGGGGCCTAAGGAGATAGCTCAGTGGCACAAGTGCCTGCCTGGCAAGTGCAAGCTCTTGAGTTCAATCCCCAGTACTAAAAAAAAAAAAAAAAAAAAAAAAAAAAAAAAAAAAAAAAAAAAAAAAAAAAAAAAAAAAAAAAAAAAAAAAAAAAAAAAAAAAAAAAAAAAAAAAAAAAAAAAAAAAAAAAAAAAAAAAAAAAAAAAAAAAAAAAAAAAAAAAAAAACACTTCTTAGAAGAAGGTACAGGAGAAATCATTCTTTGAAGACAGATAAAGAATTCAAAGAATTTTAAATAAAAATAATTTTGTTAACCTATTATCTCCTATAGAAGATATAGATATAGAAGATATAGAAGGAATATAAGAGTGTTCAGTGGTGGGCCCAAAGATAGCTCATCAGTCTAAATGCCTCCCTGGCAAAAACAAGGACCTAGGTTTTATCCCCAGCACCACATGCCATACCAGGCCCACCAAGCAGGCCACTGAAGTAAAACATGATGGTACACACTTGTAATCCCAGCACTGGAGAGGCTGAAATAGGATCACTACAAGTTCAAGCTGTGTAACCAGACCCTGTACTAAATGCATAAATTTTTTCAAAAGACTGTTCAGTGGTTATATTGTGTGCAAGTCAAATCCATATTCATTCTCAGTCACTAAACAAAGATCAAATCGCCTATCTCAAGCACAAATCTGAAAGCCTAGGATTTTTAGACAGAAAATCATGATAGTCAAAACCTATAGCCCATCCCAACCTTTCAAAACAAAACAACAACAACAACAACAACAAAATAAAGACCTGGAATGAAGGGGGGGCTTTATTCTTTCAACATTGACCCATTTTGTTCAGGTCTAACAACTCAAAAGCAGCAGAGTCATTGAAACACGACTGTAAAACTGTAACACTCCTCAATTACTTCTTGTTGGCCAGACAAGCAAACCTATTATTTCACAATGCATCATGCTCCAAGATAGTAAACTTTATCATACAGAGGTCATGAGAAAAAGACCACAGGTACAGTTTGCTAACCTCCACTAGATAATTTTTCACAGTTATCATCCAAGCACTATAAAAGCACAAAAGATATGTTATCTTCGGGCTCAGTTTATTATAACGTGTGGGTGAAACTCCCTATAAAACCACTTACTAGGTAACTGTTGTACGTTCTCCTGCACAGAAAGTCAAATCAGTAAAACATCTTTTTGACAGTGTCTTTTTAAGTGTCAGAAATAAAAGGACGTGCTCTTAAAGGAGAGGTAGCACACTATTTATCATCCCCCCCTCACTTTCCCACACGTACACACCAAGATCCCCATCGCCTCTGCATGCCAGAGACACTCAAAAGGATCCTTCTCAGTCATCTCATTTCTTTTACAGCTGAGTATTTCACAGCGGAATTGTTCCCGGATAAAGCTGCAAGTAACATTAATTCAAGATACCGTAGGTGCAGTGTTTCAAGTGCTACCAGTCACAGTAGCCCCCCTTCTCTCCCCGCCCCAGTTATAATATTGTGTAAGACCCAGGAAACACAAAATAAAAGGATGATGGATTCCCTCAGCAAAAGCTCTTAAGAGTCAAAGATTTACTGTTAGAGCCTAGGAGAGGTCGTGAAACTATAGTCCAAAACCTTGGCTTTTTCTAAGAGCCTATGTCTCTGCACAGTAATGTCTTCATGGACCCTGGGGGTACTTTAGGGGTAGGAGAAGTCTTGCATGATTAAATCCCAGCATGTATAATGACATCCTAGGAAACTCACAGCTCACAATCCTATTCCCAAAAGGAAAGATGAGTTAAAGAGTGTGAGATAGGGAATTCCTCCCAGAATACAATTCTCTTTAGAGTTCACCTTTTCCTGTATTTCAACTCATTTCAGAGCCTCTTATCCATCCGTGAGAAGGAAGTAACTTTCTAGAATGGCACATGCAAAAGCACTTGTTTTCAAAGGAAATCGACACGAATACAGGGAATTAATTTTGTCTCCTCATGAAGATCTGCCAAATAAATGTTGAGGAGCTTATATGTTCCTAAAATAAAATGGGGACAGTGGGAGAATCAGACAGAATAGCATATGCAATGATATAAGACTGTGATCATAGTTAATAGTAATGCATCATAGTCTTGAAAATTGCTGAGAGAGCCAGCCAAATAGCTCAGCAGATTAAAGCACCTACTTAGAGCACAGAGGCTGGGGTTTGATCTCTGCATGCCTGTGTGGACCTGGGGCATGTTGAGATGGCAATTGAGACCAGATGTGGTGGCACAACTATAATCCCAGTTCTTGGGAGGCTGAACACAGGCAGATCACTACCAAGTCCAATCTGGTAATGAGACCCTGAACATCCTGTAGACCTGTACTAAAATGCAAAAGAGAGAGAGAAGAGAGAAAGAAGAGGAAGAAGGAGGAAGGAAGGAAGGTAGGAAGGAAAGAAAGACAGAGAGAAAGAGAAAGAAAGAAAGAAAGAAAGAAAGAAAGAAAGAAAGAAAGAAAGAAAGAAAGAAAGAAAGAAAGAAAGAAAGAAAATTGTTGAGAGAATAGATTATAATTGTTCTCACTACAAAACAGATAGGTACGTGGAATAACATACATGCTCATTGGCTGAATATAGCCACTCCATAATATGTGCATACAGCTGGTATACTCAGCTTCCACATCAGGTGACTCAATCAATATTGGCTTAAAAATATTTTTAAATTAATGTTTATTTAAAGTGTTAATGTTTAATTGCTTGATCAATCTTTTCTTTTTAATTTAATTTTTTTTTTCTTGTTTAAGAACTTTTGTTTGCTTGTTTGTTTATTTTTATGGCTGGCTCAGCCTGCCCTCAGGGCAGGGCTGGCTCAGCATGTGGTGCCTGGGATCAAACCGCTGTCCCTGCAGCTGCCCAAGCTTTCCTAAGCAGACACTTTAGACCACTGAACTGTCCTGCCGGGCCGGGTTAAAAATATTTTTAAGAGGGCCCAGAGGGATGGTTCAGGGTTCTAAAGCGCCTGCTTGGGGAAGCTTGGGCGGCTTCAGGGACCGCGGTTCAATCCCCGGCACCACATGCTGCGCTGGCCCTGCCCTCGGGGCGGGCTGAGCCGGCCATGAAAATGAGTGAATAAACAAACAAGGGTTCTGAAACAAGAAAAAAATAATAATAAATAAAAAAAATATTTTTAAGAAAAAGTTAGTGTATGCCCTTTATACATACAAAATTTTTCTTGTCAATATTCCCTAAATAATCCAGTGTAGCACCTACTTACATAGCATTTACATTGTATTAGGTATCATAAGTAATGTAGAGATAATTTAAAGAATATAGAAGAATGTAAGTTATATAAAAATACTATGGTACTTTTTTTTTTTTGTGTGTGTGTGTGTGTGTGTGTGTGTGTGTGTGTGTGGGACCAGGGTTCGAACTCACGACCTTGCACTTGCCCAGCAGGCACTTGTGCCTCGGAGCTATCTCCCCAGCCCCCGGTACTTTATTTTTTATTAGTAGCTTTTGCATGTGGTAATACATAATGGGGAATTAGTACATGTACATATCACACTTTAATGTGTTTTGCTTCCGTTTTTCTTTCCCCTATCTCTAGATCACTTCCATATGCAGAAGGTCTACTTCCCTGTTTCCTGTTCTCTTTTATTTTGCTCTTTAAGTTATTCTTCATTCCTTCATCTGTTGATGGGTACATAGGCTGTTTACAAGATTTAGCTACTGTGAGTTCTGCTATTGTCAACATCAGCATGTGGGCATTGTTGTAATATGATGTCTTTAACTCTTTTGGAAAGATACCCAGAAGGGGAATGGCTGGTGTCATGGCCTGGGGTTTTGCAAAGTGAACAATACAGTACAAGACACATTTTATAAGATTATTTTATAATCACTCAAAGAATCATATACAAAGAGTACAAGAAATTGGTCTACATACTAAAAACCAAAGAATCCTGCTGAAGGCCTGGACTCTAAGATCGGCCCTGCATGGGTCCATCTGAAAAACAAGAGCTCATAACAATGCCTCCCACAAGTCCAGTTGGAGGCCTAGAGCCCACATGGATCTACTCTAGGAAGGCCCAAAGCTCAGTAGTGGAAGTTGGGAAGTCTATGCCAGCAGGATGAAGGATCCATGCTAGCAGGCTGAGGGATCTGAGCTAGGAAGCAATGCTGAAGGTAAGTATTTACTAGAGCTCCCCCCAAGGTACAAGAGCCATCCTCAGTGACTGTGAGGTCCTGAGATCCTCTAGCAATGAGAAAAGCTGAGTTTCCATCAGGAAAGCCAATATGACAAGCTTTTCCACGAGGCTGAGCAATGCACCATCTTCCCCTCCAGAGCCAAGAAGCAATGCTCAAGATGAGGATCAGAGCTCCCCTAAAATGAACCATAACCATCCTCAGTAACCATGAAGGTCCCAAGATCCTCCTCTGATGATAACAGCCAAGTTCATCAGGAAAGCCAGCATGACAAGGTTCTTCAGCAAAACAGCCCAAAAGGACAGCAGCTCCCAACAGCTCCAACAGCTTCTCCAAATGGTTTCCCTAACAACCTCTCCCAGCTCTTCTCCAGTTCTTCTGGCAACAATGCTCAGGTGGGCCTCTCATATCCAGCACCACAATAGTTCAATTCAGCTGGATGTAGCAGTCCACTATAGCAGTGCTGGGGAGATAACTCAGTAGAATAAGTGCTTTCCTGGAAAGTGTAAGGGCCTGAGTTCAATCCTCAGTTTAAAAAAAAAAAAAAAAAATCACTATAGCTGGGTTGAATGGAATTTCTACTTCTAGTTTTGTTTCGGGGCTTTGGGGGTAGGTTGTTTGTGTTTGTTTTTTTGTTTTGGGGTTTTGTGTATGTGTGGGACCAGGGTTTGGACTCACAACCTTGCACTTGCCAGACAGGCACTTGTGCCACAGAGCTATCTCCATGGCCCCTCTAACAGGGAGCAAAACTACTTGCTTATAGGCACAGGATGAATTAAACAATGCTCCTAAGAATCTCCAACAGGTTTTTCACACTGAAGATAGCAATGTGTAACACTAAAACGATGCTTGGAATGCCTGTCATTCTGGTCTTTTAGACTGTGTTGTTTCTAATGTCATTTCAGTTATTTCTATACTCTCTCTCAAGTAAATGGTTGTTTTACAAGAAAATGAAAAAGGGTATTAAAAGAGAGTAAGAGACAAGGAAAAATGCCATAGGATTGACGGGCTACAATTTTGTATATGCTTAGATTTCTAAATTTCTGTGTAAAAATGTGTAATTGCTTTTATCACATTGTATAAGGGTTTATTAGAATATCAATGATTGATGGAAAATACCAATTTCTAGTTAAGTCTAAGATGTTTAATATTCAGAAAGATGGTGATGTTAAGCTCAAGTATCTATGTTATAGAGTAATAGTATTAGTAAGCTTCTCTTCTGGAGAGTTAGGAATATAAGTTTACAGACAAAAATTAGAGAAAAAGAAGGGCTATAAGAATAACCAATATTTTGGCCTTAGACCTTGAAGGTCAGTGAGGACTCAGGACATAAGAGAACCTTGGGGCCGGCGAGATGGCTCAGCAGTCTAAAGCACTTGTTTAGGCAAGCTCAGGCAACTGCAGGGACTGTGGCTTGATCCCCAGAACCACATGTTGTGCCAACCCCACCCCCATGGCAGGTGGAGGCAGCCACAATAATTAATAATAATAATAATAATAATAATAATAATAATAATAATAAAAGAGAACTTGTGCTATAACATCCTATAACTCAGTGGTTTCCCAAATTTTCTGTTCAAGGAGCTTATGGGGCCACAGAAGAAAGGGATTGATGATATATAGTATGCCCAAGGAGAGTCACCTAGACAGAAAACATTCAGGTTTTCATAGACAGCAATGGCCATGACTCATCCAGACAGCTCACAATGACAACAATTCTACAAAGCATTTTACATGGTTTAAAAGTTAATCCTGAGGGGATTTGACTGACCTTGGGAGATACAAAAGTTACATGTTTTGTTATACAGGTCTTGCTTTAACTTGCCCTTAATCACCCAGCAGAAAAGTTTAACCACAAGGCATAATACATAAAGCTAGATTACTATGCTGAGCTGTAAAAGGCTTAAATCAACAGCTTCTGACATTGCCAGTTCTGCCAATAACCCACTGAAATTATGGAATATTGAATTATGTATAGAACTACTTTCTCTTAGTTCAATGAGAAGAAATTTTTTGTGCCAATAATGATTAGAAAAAGTATCATGTCTACATCCTGTTCTCTGACTAACTACTATGAGGACAACAATATGCATTGTATCAATTATTGGGAATGTACCACTAACATGTTCTGAAACTGTCACATTGTTCTTATTAAAAGTAACTAAAAAAAGAGGAAAAAAAAAAAAAAGAAAAGATAAACAAGGTGCCAAGGCAGAAGGTACAATTCAAGATACATCTGCAGAACTTTTATCGAAAAGATATAGCAGATAGTGTTGAAAAGGTAAAATGAGGCAAATTAAAGTCTTGACTGTCAGTTAATGAATGTTAAACAAATCCCCTAAGAGAAAGCCATCCGTGAATTTTGAACAGTATGGGGCAAAGCCAAAGTATGCTACAGAGATCACTTGGTAGAAAGGAGTAAGGGAGGGCCCAAAGAAGAAATCAGTTAAAATGCCAGAGATCAATCCAGAATAAAATAATTCAGTGCTCTACTATGTGGAGGGAGAACGGAGGATATCTGTGAGTCAGGAGACAAAGGTAGAAGGGGGAATGGACCTCTGAAAAGAAGAGCTACAGAGCTCTAAAGATTTTTGGTCTCCTGTTCTAGAAATCATGACCTCCTCTAGAAGCCACACAGCATTACTTTTCACCATACCATTAATTGAAGCAGTCACAAAGGTCCACCTAGGTTAGGGCGACCGGACATAGAATTCAACTCTTACTGGGAGAGTGGCAATGTTCTAGAAGTTCACACGGGACAGGAAAGATTCCTGGGGCCTGTAATGGGTTGAATGATCTCCCTTCTCTCCCAAACTGATGTCTAAGCTGGGCGTGGTGGCACACCCCTGCCATCCCAGCACTTGAGTGGCTGAGGCAGGAGGATCAGTGAGAGTTTAAGACCAGCCTGGGCTATAAAAGTAAGCTCAAAGCCAGCCTGAACTGTGTAGTGAGACCCGGTCCCAAAAAGACAAACAACAACAATAAAAACTTGCCAAATTGATGTCTACTCAGAACCTCAGTGTCACAGTCTTATATGTCAACCTGATTGGCTTGAAAGATGCCTGAGAGATTAGTATAGCACACTTCTTGGTGTATCTAGGTGTATCTGGGTGGGTCGTGGGGCCTGACCCTGATGACTGTATGTGGTTCTTGGCTCCTTCCCTCTGGCTTCCCTGTGTTCTGCTTCCCGGCTGCTCTTCTCCGCTGTTCCCTCCCACCATGCTATTTCTGCCTTAGAGCCTGAGCCATGGACTAAAATCTCTGAGACTATGAGCCAATGCAAATGCTTCCTCTTTTAGCTTTTCATTTGGTTTTGTTTGTTTGTTTCTTGTATTTTGTGCAGTGTCTCACTATGCAACTTGAACACTTAGTGATCCTCCGGTTTTCAGCCTCCCCAGCATTAGCATTATAGGCATGCACTACCACACCCAGACTTAGTCACTGGCTCAGCTCACCAAGGGGTCAGGCCAGTGGAGGATGTGGTGCTGAGATTGAACCCCTGTCCTTGTGCTTGCCTAAGCAAGCGCTTAGTCCACTGAGCTATCTCACCGGCCCTCTCTTCCTCTTTTAAGTTGCATGTCAGATATTTTTGGAAATCTAGCCAATATACTCAGAATGAGAGTTTATTTGGAGAGAAAGCCTTTACAGATACAATTAAGATGAGATCACACCGGATTACTGCTTGCCCAATAGGCAATGATAGGTGTCCTTAATAAAAGAGGGATTGACACACAGACACAGAAGAGATGGATACAGGGAAGACAGAGAAACTGAAGTGAGGCTTCTACAAGCTGAACAGCTACCAGGAGCTATCAGAAACCGAGAGGTACAAAAGGATTCTTCCTTGGGCCTTTAGTGGTAGCATGGTCTTGCCAACACCTTGATGTTCAGATTTCTGGCTCCCGGAGTTGTGAGAGAGTATACATGTGTGCTATTGTAAACCACACAGTTTGTGATACTCTATTACAGTAGTCCTCAGAACCAACACACATCTTTTTGTAGACAAGGTTATCCACCATATTTGGTGACATGGTGACTGGAGGGGCATTCTTGAAACATAGCATCTGCAGGGCAATCTGGCCTAGAGGGACAGGTTCTGATTCCAAGGCAAGCTCTGAGGAGTGTGCCCAGCACAGGAGATGCCAGGGCTATGCCAGGTACAATGTGAGGCTGCTGTGGACAGGACTGGGCTAGGGATAGAGATGCAGGGTGTGTGTGTGTGGGGGGGGTGTACTGGGAATCAAACTCAGGACCTCATGCTTTCCAGGCAAGAACTGCACTGCTGAGCAATATCCCCAGTCCTAGAGATGCAGTTTTAAAGCCCTGGTCATCAACAAGTAGACATCCTCTGCGTTGCCCTTTCTCCCAGGGGCTGCATCAGTGACCGCATAGCCTTCCACTTTGTAATTATTTATCGTGCGCAGTGTTCAGCCAGCCTAATGACTCGGGGTGATTGAATCAAAGGGAAAGAGATTTAAGCTCTACAAGGAGATTTCTAATAGACTTCTCTGGAGTTTACAGCTGAAGGGAAGACCTGCTCCCCCACATTCTAATAGACTAAAAAACCTATCTAAATCTCCTTTTGAGACCCCAAAGGTACCCATAGTTGTTCTTTCATTTGGGAGCCAAAATGAGCACAGTAAGTTTTGTTGCTGGCACAGATGAAATTAGGAATTTGTTAGTGAAATGTTCTATATGCTGATTTTCCTGACAACCCTCTCATGGTGGCAGATAGTGGTCCCTGATCAACCAGATGCCAATTAAAAGACAGCAGTCGTTTCGCTCATCCAAACATTTCCACTTGGCTCAAAATGGATTCCAAACAGTCCTGGGGTTCTTCTGGATGCTTTAAATCCTCTTTCCGAGCTAGGCACTTCTTTTAGGTTTTCTGTCGAAGACTCTTAGTTTTGATTCAAAGCTGAAAAAGAAATTCTATGTCAGTTTGTTTGGCCCTCCACACCCCATGGTAGGGTACTCATTAATTTAGATTTCCTGGGAACCCAGGTCCCTCCTGGCCAGGACTAGTAAAGAAATCCCATTAACGATAATGAATTTTTTTCCTAAACTTTTTGGGCTGATAGTTTTGCTGAAAGGTGCAGAGGGACAGATTTTTTTGTGTGTGTGTGCAAGGCATGAAACTGAGACCAGAGTGGATGAGCCCCTGGAGAAATGAGGATGAGAAGATGCAGAGAGGAACAGGAGAGGCTCCCTGGGGAGGAAGAAGAAGAAAAAAGCCAAGGAGGAGAGGGAGAAAACAGTGAAGGAAAAGACGCAAAGATCACTCCCTGTCGTGAATCCACGGAATTTTCCACAAAGGCTCCACAGGTCTTGAGAGCAGGCAGTCACGCACAGAGAGGGCACCTGCACTGGGGGCAAGGGTATTGGATTCCGAGAGCACAAGAAGGAAGCGGACTGTGGCCCTGGCCCAGAGCACCCTGCTGCCTAATCCAGAAATGTCCCTGTCTTTTTTCATCATCCTTAATAAAATGGACACCCTCATAAAAGCACGGGCTCTGGGAATGCAGGGGGTTTGCCACTTTTCTATATCAATCTCTGAAGATTCCCATATTTTGCTTCGTGGAGGCATTGGCTTACTGGCTGTATTTGCAATAGAAATGTGAGCCCATGGGTCTTCCAAATTGCAGGGGATACTAAAATTAATCATACAACTAACATTTAGTATTTAGACCAAGAGCTGTTTTATGTATTTATGCACAACCATTTATTTAATTTTCACAGGTCTTCTGGGAGGTTAGTACTATTATTTTGATGTCAAGTTTTAGATAAGAGAAAACTAAGGCAAAAACTTTCCCAAGATCATACAGAGCCGGGATTTGAACTAAGAAGGCTGGTGCAGAGCCACCCTTTCAATACCTACTGGCTCACTGTCTACTACATCATTGTCTGAACTGAGCTAAAGACATTAAATGGCAAAAATGTACAAAATAAAGTGAGCTAATCACCAGATTCTTCAGTGAAGACCTCTGAATCAGCAGGCTGTAAAGCAACAATGACAGTGTTACAGCATTTAAAGCTAAAAGAACACCCGCACATGGGAGGCTGAGGCAGGAGAATGCTTGCAAGGTTACTTATGCTACATAGTGAACTCAAGACCAGCCTGAATTATATCATGAGAGCCTATCTCAAAACCAGCCAGCCCACCAACAAAAACACCTGAGAGAACATCAGTAATCTTTAGCTCAATTTAGAGAAACTGAGGCAATGGGGATGTCTTGCCACAGGTCCTGTGACTGTTATAGCAAAAGTGGGTTAGAATTGGAACCTCCTGAATCCAGGCGTGTTAAAGGGCTGGCTGCTGCCTCAGTAGCCCTTAGACTGCAGAGATGATCAATGGCACCAGCCATCCAAAAGATGTGCATGGAAATATTCACAAGGCCCCCCTACCCAGAGGCAGCCACAGGCAGAGCAGGTCACAGAGGCCCACGGAGCAACGCTGGAGAGAGACAGAGAGCATGTTCCCTTTGCCCTCACCTTCTGTGTTGGCAGACCCCAAATCCCAGGTCTGTCGTTGAGAACACAGAGGGAAAGAAGCTGTTGATGAGCTGACCCTCCAGGGGCTGGAAAGTTTATCTGAACAAATGGTAAAAGAATTGGAGCTGCAAAGAGAGCTGAGCTGCAAAAAGGACTTCTTATTTGTGTTAACAAAATAATCAAACCTTTCCTTGGCTCCCTTTATGGCAGATTAAGAAGGCCTTGGGGGATCCCGACATACCTGTCACTGAGCATTTGCATTTCACACTGCAAAAACCCTTCAGATTAACGACCTCCCTATCTGCAAGATATTCTTGTCTTAATCACCAAGTTATGTGTAATGCCAATCCCATCAAGATTAAAGGAGAAAGAATTTTGGGTACGAAATTCTGCTAATGACTGACAAAGACATAAAATTGTGCTGCAATAAATTAACATGTGTCTCCTAATATGGACCTACTGATTTACTTGAGATAAAACTGCTCGGGAACCACACACCTGGGCATCATCGGGCCCCCCTCAGAAATGGCAGGTTTTATATTTACGCTCAGCTGCGGTGAACCCCGAGGACAGCCATCTGGTGCTACACGTACCAATTGCCCTGAAGTGGAAAGTGGCATTTTTGTAATGCTGCAATCAGTAATCCTGCAGGCAGTATACAGTGAGGGAACAGGACACCTCTCTGGGCCCATTATTACTACCTAGCTGCCCCACGCTCCCCTTTCTGGTTCCTGAGCACTAGATATTTTTACTTATTTTGTGGGTATTGCATATCTTAGAAAAGAGAACTAAATTCTGTGGGTGCCCTGTTTTGAGGCAGCGCAGCACAGCAGGAAATCAGAACAGCCGGCTCTTAAGCACGGACCCTAGCCGGATTCCAAATCCCAGCTCAGGTCTCAGTTTTGTCACTTTTGTTCATGAATCCTGTGGTAGTTGATACATTGTGTCACCTTGAGGGAGCTTGGGTGAGTCCAATCCACAAGGCTGTGGGGGCCCCATCCTTCAGGATGCAGAGGGCCTGCCCTGGCACATGATTGGTCCCACCCTGAGGTGTGATTGGTTACACCCTAGGGCCAGATGGGCTACCCCAGAGTGACTCGCACAAAAAGTATTTTAAAAGGAGTTGAAGAAGACTTTGTGCAGCCCTACCCTGCCTGGCCCAGCCCTGTTTCACTTCCTTGGAGAAGTCCTGGTCTTTGGAGGAGCTTGATCTTTACAGCCCAGCCACTTCGGAGGAGGTCCAATCTTCACAGCGGAGTGCGGGTGCAGAATGTGGAAGAGAGAGGCTTAATGGATGCCAAGGCTGTTGCTCTTCCTCTGCTCTGCATTGTTTTCTGCCGCTGAGAACTGCTGTCGTTTGACTTGGAGCCAGCAGAGTAACAACTGAAACCTCCACAAACTGTGAGCTAAAACCTTTCCTTCACTCTCGGTATCTGTCCCAGCAACGAGTAAAAGTAAAACAGAGCCTAACACAGTTGACCTCTCCATGCCTTAGCTTCTCTGTCTGTAAACACAGGCATAGCCACACCTGCATCCACCACTTAGAATAGTTCCTGGCAAAGAGTGGACCATTAGAAAGCAGGCAGAAGGCCCTCTTCCAATTTTTTATCCAGACCTCTATGCAGAGAAAAAAGTTGACCCTCAGTGCTCATCAATAATGCAGCACTCCTCGTGAGTGACTTTGAAGCCCATGACCTGAGCAAGCTGGCACTCTACTGAGGCATGTAGTTAAATCCTGGGCCCAGCAAGGAGGACCTTGGACATTGCTTCAAGTCACTAATGAATGAGCCCAGCATCCGGGTGGCCACCAAACTCAGAAGTTATATCCTGGCTCTCCCCTGCCTCCACGATGTTGTGAGTTCCCAGGTTCTAGGACATTCACATTCCTGTAGAACCTGGCATTTTAGCGTTGCTGCTCCTCTGGCTTCACGAGATCTTTTCCTAATGCTGACAGTTTTCAGTGGTTGCAAACAGAAGTTGCAAACAAATCTTTGCAAACACAGATTTAACTTGTGCAACTTACAGCACAAGACAAAGGGCCGGAGGACAAGAGTCTCAGAGCTTAGGGTGGCCTCTGTGCTCAACTCAGCTCACATCCCTTTTTCTGGATTTGTACCACTGGTTCCCATGGCAGAGCAGATTTCTGCTCTCCTCCCCACCTGTCTCCTCTGGGAGTATGGCTGATCAAGGCATCTCCCCTGGACAGAAAGTCCCATAACTGCTCTCTACTTCCTTTCTTCCTTTAGTTTACTGCTGAAGCATTGCTGACATTGGTGGGGATGTAGTACAGCAGTGCGAGGTATATAAGGTAAAAGCAGCCCCATGGAAGACGGCTGATTCTGAAGAAGCCTCTTCTGTGAGGCTTCTCCCACAGTGAGGTGCCTCACTTACTTCCCTCCCCATAGGAACCTCCTGTAGGGAAGGGAATTCACAGAGGTCTAGGTTAGAGCTTTCTTATGGGCAGCACTGAATGTCCATTAAGAGTGAAAGTGGGGGTTAAGTGTGGACTTGCCCATCTGGCATACTGACAATTAAATTGAACTTTCACCCATCCTTCTCCCATCCTTGTTCCATGCACAGTACCCACTGGCAGGCTCCGGAATCCACACACCATCCTGACCATGCTTCATAAATGTCCTCAAGATGTTTTCCCAGAGGGTCAGACATTGCCAACCTCAGTGACCCCTAGAGGTTCACCTGGTGGGCTTCAGAAATGGGCCCAATGGGGCCTGGTGAGAAGAACTGAAATGTAGCCCCCACCCAAACTCTGCCATGTTGCCCCTAATGTACCTCTTTCTCAAATGGGGTTTTATGAAGAGGCTGGCCCATGGCATGGCTCCCAGAGATTTTCCTTTTGCTCTTCAAGATCTGTAATTGTGAGCTGGCAAGATGGCTCAGTATTCCCAAGCACCTGCTTAAGCAAGCTTAGGCAACCACAGGGACCACAGTGTGATCGCCCTCACCACATGGGGACCACAGTGTGACCACCCACACCACATGCTGTGCCAGCCCCACCCCCATGGCAGGCTGAGCTGGCCGTAACATAAATAGATAAACAAATTTTAATACATAAATAAATGAGCCGGGCGTGGTGGCTCATGCCTGTAATCCCAGCACTCGGGAAGCTGAGGCAGGAGGATCAGTGCGAGTTCGAGACCAGCCTGGGCTACAAAAGTGAGCTCAAGGTTAGCCTGAACTGCATAGCAAGACCCTGTCTCAAAAAGACATAAATAAATAAATAAATAAATAAATAAATAAATAAATGATTTATAATTGTTAGAACCAAAATATTTGTCCCTCCATAACCCCTACCAGCAATGATTACTGTATTGCTATCCAGGAATCCACGTGACTTTGACACTACAAAAAGTAGTTTTTAGTTGTTTTCATTTACCTCATAATGGTAGGCAGAATTCTAACACCCTTTAAGACTTCTGCCCCCTTGTGTGCATGTGCTGTAGAGCACTCTTCCCTAGAGGGTGGGCAGAACCTAGATGATACAAAAGTGTGACTATGCTGCAACAAGTGGCACAGTGGATTCTGGAAACATTACCTCTGATCAGCTGGTTTTGAATTAATCAAGAGGCAGATTATCTTGGGTGGGCCTGATCTAATCATCTGAGCTCAAAAAAGAGACAAGCAGCAGCAGCAGCAGATACTGTCCCATGGTACTGGTAGAAGGCAAATGGCCATGTTGTAAACTTTCTATGGGAGAGCTCTGAGAGCAGCCAGAGGAGTTTGAGCACCTCCCACCAATGGCCAGCAGAGAGGTTGGGGGGGGGGGTCAGTCCTACATTTACAAGGAACTCCATTCTACCAACAACTTAAATGAATGTAGGTGGGAACCCTGAGCCCCAGAGAAGAACACAAGCCTGTTGCCCCTTGATCTGGGAGACCATGAGCAGACATCCCCATATGCTGTGTCCCAGAGGGGTTATCACAGATAAGCCAGGGCTATTTTGAACCACAAAGTTCATGATTATTTATGACCCAGGGTACTAGTTAGCATTTCATTACTACAACAAAATATCTGACAGAATCAACTCAAAGGAAGAAATATCTACTTGGGCTCACAGTTTCAGAAGTTGCAGTCCATGGTTAGCTGGCTTCCTTGATGTGAGGCCTATGGTGAGGTGGAAACACCATGATGGAGGGACATTGCTGGAGAAACCTGCCCCCCTCATGACAGCTGGAATCAGAGGGAGAGGGAAAGACCCACTCCGCGTTCCCTCCAGTTTTATTCCACCTGTAGCCCCCATCTGTATTGGATGGTTCGGTCTATGGGCAAGGCCTCTTCCTTGGTCTGCTGGCCCACATGCCAGTTGTCCCTGGAAATGTCCTCACAGACACACCTAGCAACATGCTTCATTAATTCCTAGGTGTCTCTCAGTCCAATTAAGTTGGCATTTAACATTAACCATCTCACTCAGCAATATAAAGCTTATATGTTGTTCACTGTCACTGTCTTGAGTTCATTTTCTGTTGTTAAAACAGAATATCTGAAGCTGTGTAACAAAGAAGAGAAATTAATTCTGCTTGACCCTGTGGGCTGGGAAGCCCAAGAGCAAGGCACCAGCATCCACTCAGCATCTGATGGGTGCCTTACTGCTACATTAAGAGGGTGGAGAGCAGCAAGGACAGCGCTGAGCAAGCGTGCTGGCTCTGGTCACTTCTGCTTCTTGCATAGCCACAGAGGCTATCGTGGGGATGCTCTCACCCAACCCTAATTACCTCCCACAGACTCTACTTCCAAACAGTATCAACGCAATGCAAGACTTTGGGGAAACACAAGTCTCCAACACATGAATTCCCATCCCCACCCTCTACATCAGCAAGGGCAAACCTTTCAAAGTTTCTGGTGCTAACAAACACCCTGTGATGGCGTGCTCGCCATAGGTTCACCACCTCTGCCTAAACCGTAGCACTCACTTGGAGGTGCATCATCTCACCCCTGACAATTGTGGGCCTGTTTCTATCTATCATGGTGATCTTTATCCTTTTCCTCCCAAATACTCCCTGCACATCTTTCGTATCTTTGTGCTCTCTTTGTCTTTTGACAATACGTTCTCACATCTTGGCTCATTATCGTGCTTTGAAACAATCAGTAGATGGCCAGTACATCCAGAAATCCTCAGCCTCCCATCCCACTACACCTGCGGGGCTCTCTGAGAGCCCCAGTACCTGCCCTGCAGCCCAGCTTACTCTCCTTAGCTCCATTTATCTTCTTCTGCAGAATACTCTCTGCATGGTACCTTTATGAAATTCCCAAATTTGGAGATTGCAAAGTTTTCCTGGCTATATCTCTTGAGGATAACAAGGTGCTGGTATTGCTTGGATTTCTACACAGGATAAAACCATTGGCAGGTATAGTAGTCAGTATTCTCAATTAAAGTTAGGTATTTGAATTGATATCAAACATGGACACAGCAGAAGTTTTTTAATGAGCCTGTGGAACCTCCATAAAAGAGATTTTACTGAATTTTATTTAAATATCAAAAAAATGCTATGACCCGCATAAGTTATGTGGCCAGTAGCTTTTCAATGAATGAATGAATGCAACATTTTACTCAAGGAGCAACAGAATTAAGGGCCAGTAAACACAGTGCCTAATCAGACATTAGCATTCGCAGGTCCTTATCTCTTGATGAAATTGTGCCACCTATTTAAACACAACTGCATTGCCCTTTCTGTTTAGTTGTTGTAATAGAATGGCTCTATTTTTAATAACATCGAATTGAGGAGGAGGACACATAGCTTCCCTCTGCACATGCCCATGGGGTGAATAAGTAGCTAGTCTTTAAGATTGTAACTAAGTCCCTGGAGGCAATAGACACAGCCACCATAGAGGGCAAAGCACCTGAAAGAAAATAATTGGCCATCTGGATATTGCCTCTCAAAATTTCAATCCACAAAGTATTAGCAAGAAACTTAAAGTTTCTTTATGAATGTTTTATGATTCTCAAAGATTAAAACAATCTAAGTTTCCATCCACACAAAATCAGTTAAAGTACAACCAAGTAAGTAGTATACAGTCATTTAAAAATGATAAAGATCTGTGTTTGTTGGCATCAAAGGATTTGGGGGCCTGTTATTAAGTAAAAGAAAGCCAAATTAGAAGACAGTCTTTACAAAATAAGCATTAAAAAAAAAAAAGACTAAAAGACTACTTAACAAAAGCCAGGTGTGGCGGCTCACGCCTGTAATCCCAGCACTTGGGAGGCTGAGGCAGGAGGATTGGTGCGAGTTCGAGACCAGCCTGGGCTACAAAAGCGAGCTCAAGACCAGCCTGAACTGCATAGCAAGACCTTGTCTCAAAAAGACAAAAAAAAAAAAAAGACTACTTAACAAAAATGTCAACTGAGGCCATCTCTGGAGAGTGGAGCACATAGATGATGTGACCACAGATCCTGATTGAACAGGGACAGTCTAATTTCAAGAGCACTCTGACCCACTCTCAGAAGTGTGCTTATTTTCTTGATAAATTACAGTCAAGCTAGCCGTTGGTAATTTGACTTTATTCTCATACGTTTGCATTTCAGCATGTTTTCTTCTTACAATCAATAAAATAGGGCTGGGGGCTACAGCTCAGTGGTAGCACTTGCCTGGTATGTGGAAGATGCTTGGTTCCATCTTTAGCTTCATAAAACAAAATAGAGAGGAAAACATTTATTATTCTCACAGGGATGAGTGTTTCATAATTTTTATCTTTTCATCATTTAAGCCCACCATCTCCCCTGCTGATCCGAAGTACCTGTTCTGGCTCTATTCAGTGGGGCCTCCCGAACACCGGATCCTGACCCAGGCACACAAGACCCAAGAATGAATTTAGCAGTTCCCACTCTTCATGCTGAGCTTCAGCTGAACCCATAAATTCCCCTCTTCTACCGAAGAGGAATCAAAGGCAAAGCTAAGCGCTCAAGTTTTCATCACCGAAATGTCAGTCCAAGCTATCCAAGCCATCCAGAGTCCACACTCTTGACGATTTGTGCAGACACCAGGTCAACAGACAGGCACAGTTTCATAGGTAAAGTCCGGTGACGAATTATGGGTGCTAGGACGGCCTAAGGCTGGGCAGGTAACCCCACGTGGGTAGGGACGGTGGGTTCTTCAGAGGATGAGCAGAAAGGAGACCAGAGTGTGAATGGCGGAGGCAACAGAATGAGTATCTGGTATTGGGGTCTGAGGGAGTGACGGGTAACGTGTGCTTATGATAAAGTGTGGGGGACTGAGGGGCAGGCTGGTCCCGACAAGCTCTGATGTGCCCAGAGACAGCCTCACCTACCTGTGCCCAGCAGCCATCAGGCCCTGTGCAGATTGTGTCAGAAGCAGCAGGGAGCCCGGCTTCAAGAGGAATGAGCCCCGACTACATTCCCGCAAGAGCCTTCCTGGGAAGCCATCCTAGCTGAACTTCTGGTCCCAAACTGGCAGGGGACCCTCCCAAGGCCTATAGCTCTAATGCTTTAATCATAATTCATGGTCTTCTCTTATAAAGCCCTTCTCAAAATGGCTTAAGCTGAGCCGCACCCCGAGACCTCGATTTTCCCCCTCCCCACAAATAGCAGTTGTTTTCTTGTGCCGTCTTCCAATTCTTAGCGTAAAAGTAAGATTCTTCTCTTGGCTTTAGTTTCTCTTCCTCTTTTTTAGAAGAAGTACCTTGTTTTTCTTAATACCCTGATGTGCTCTTATCTCCCTGCTTTCATTTTGCTGCCTCGCCATATTTGCTGCTGTCAAGCTTCTGCTGCACCTCACGCCATTTCCCTCTGCGCTGCACCTCAACAGAGCCTGGTGAAAGGGAAACAAAAAAGTGCTATGCAGACCCGATACACTGCAGAGCAGAGCCGCCCTCTGGTACAGGGCCCTGGCCAGGCCACCTGGCCCTCGGTGCTAGCCGTCTGCCAGACTCTCCTCTGCCTAGGCTTCTCTGTTCCCTCCCACCTTCAGTCCCTCAGAGCTTCTGTAATTTTCCTCCATTCTAACTCCACTCTGTTAGCCTCTGACAGGCTTCAAGTCACGGCCCAGGTCCGGTTTTTAAGAGCCAAGCCCTTTTTTCCTCAGTATGGAGCTCATTGTGTACTGCCACAAATCCAGTAATTATGACAGGGTTCCCAAAATGCGGTGCCTTTAAAAGGTACTCAGATCATAGACATTGGAGAAAGAATCAGGAAGGTGCAGTGTTGTGGTTTGTGTATGGGTGTCCCCCCAAAGCTCATAGTCATGGGGCGGCTTGGCTTCTGGAGTTGGCAGTTGATTCTTGCTCCAGTGGTGGGATTGTAGGTGTGAGTGCTAACACCCCAGCTCTGGGATAGGTAATCTGCATTGCAATGTGAGGAGAGGAGAGAGGCTAGCTTGCTGCCAGAGCTGCTGTCACTCCCTTTGCCCTCTTGCTCTCTGTCCTGTGCTGCGCTGCCTTGGAGCCAGCTGAGTATAGACTGAAACTTCCTGTAACTGTGAGCTAACTAAACCTTTCCTTCCCTAATTTCCCAGCAACAAGAGAAGAGTAACTGAGACATGCAGACAACATACAATATGCATATTCAAATAAATATACAACTATCACCCTCAGCATCTATGTCTCAAATTTACTCTGAATGCTCAATTTCAGTATTAGAGTGTATGAATTTAAAATGTCCCCCCAAAAGCCCATGTGGTCAGAATCAGGGCTTTTGGAAGGTGCTTTCATCAAAGGGTCCTGTACTCAGCAGCTGGAAATCCACTGGCCAGTCCACCAGTTGACTATGCAGTTAGGCAGAGCCCAGTACTGGGGCCACGAGCTGGAAGGATACAGCATCTCCCTGCCTGGCTCCTCCTTCTCTCTCTGTTTTCTGGCCCCATGGGTTGAGCATACTTTCCTCTGCCACAGCCCTCTGACATACTGTTTCTGCCCTGGCACCAGCTGGCCATGGATTGAAGCTGTGACCCAAAATAAACTTCTCACCCTTCAAGTTATAGGTGTCAGGTCTTGTGTTTTGGTGGCAAGAAGGTGACTAAGACACTGTCCCACTTTCCACAGGCACATCGCTTCTGAACACTCTGTGCTGTGATATAAATATTTGGCACAAATGACCATTAATCTAGCTATGGGACCACCTAGGTATCCTTATCAAATTTGTGACTATCATCACCTTCCTCATATTTCAAAATATAAACACCCTAGGGGCAGTGGCTGGTGTGTGTTGTTTGCTCTCTAGTATTGCTAAGCCAAGAATTAAGTATTTGTTGTATAAATAGAAACGCCAGGTTGATAGCAGGACTTTGCTCTGTGTCTTTGTTCTCCTGGATTGGACCTGTGCCCCTTCCTGGATGGCCCACCTGCTTCCCTCTCTCTCACAGCCCTCAGAGGATGTGTCTTTCTGTGCCAGTCAGGAGAGCAGAGCAGGGAGCAGACGTGATGTGTACAAAACTGCCCTGCTAACAAGGTCCAGGCCACAAGTCCCCAGGAGGGTCAGACATTACTCTATTTCTGAGTGCATTTTTCACCCTCCCAAGTCAAAACAGCCAAATAAATGACCACAGGCCCATACTGAGAATGTCAGATCCAGCGATAGCAATTAGAGGTCTTGCTTAAAAACCAAACGTTTGGTTTATAGAACTGGCAAGATTCTCGTGTGAGCTACTGAAGATCAATATCTTCACATGTATCATGATGCCACATTGGCCAGAGTCGGAAAGATGTATGAACAGAAAGGTCATGGTGTTGTACAGGGAAAGTCTTCAACAGACCTCATGACTGGAACTGACCTGAGTAGATCACTGTCTAGGGTAAGAGCCTCAACCTTGCAGTATTTGAAAAACGAACTTGATCAAACCATTCAAAGATGACCAGTGGTCAACTCTAGCTAGCTGAGATCATTAGAGACTGAAAAAAGTATATAGAATAGATAAATATAATATGTATCAGAATACCAGTGTATTCTTGTTTTTAATGATCTATGCCTCTCCACAATCTAGAACATTCTAGTATGCTAACCCTGTGTCATGCTGAATTAATGATCTATAGGGTTTTGTGTATGTGTGTGTGTGAGATCAAAGCAGATTCCAGGATGTTAGAAAATGTTAAGTCTCATTTGTCTACAGCACATAATTCTTTTTAAGGAAGAAAAGCCTCATCCAACCTTTCTCTATAGATACTCAAGGCCAAGTTTTCATTGACAACATTCTTATTTTAACAGTTTTATTGAGATATAATTCACATATCGTGGCATTCACCAACATAAAGTTCACAATTCTTCCCCGAGTTGGGAAATAAGCACAACAGTTTTAGAATATTTTCATCATGATAGAAGGAGACTCTGTGCTCCCATCAACACTCCCATCAAATCTTGTCTTCCAGCCCTAAACAAGTTCTTCTTTCTGTCTCTATATTAGCTATACTAGACATTTCCATTTATGAACTCATACGGTATATGGTTCTTGTGACCGGCTTCCTTGAACGGAGCAAAATGCTTTCTTTCCAGGTTCATTCACCCTGTGGCATGGGTCAGTGTTTCAGTCCTTGCTAAGGTAAATACAATTACATTGCATCCACATAATAATTTTGTTTGCCTTTCATCTGTTGATGGACATTTAGGTTGTTTTCTTTTTTCACTCTGGTTACTATGAGTAATATTGCTATGAACACTTGTGTGTAAGTTTTTTATGTGAACATATTTTCATTTCTCTTGGGCATATACTTGGGAGAGAAACTGCTGGGTAAAGTGGTAACTTTATGGTTAACTTCTTGAGAAAGCGCCAAACCATTTTCAAAAGTACTCACATCATTTTGTATTCCCATCAGCAGTATCTGAGGCTTATGATTTCTGTACATCCTTACCAAACTGACATTTATCTATCATCTGACTTTCCAATTGTAGCGACCCACTGGGTATGAACCTTGGTGCACAAACTTAATTTGTTCTACGGTTTTGGAAGGATGCCCAATTTATGTTTGTGTGGGAAAGATGGCCATGGTCATATTTGTCACCCAGTAAAGAGTTTGCAAACAAAAATGAAGTTTTGACAAATACTTTCATTTGCAAACCAAATTGTTTGCAAACAAAAGCATTCATGAACCAAGATACCACTGTATCTCAGTTTCCATTTTCATTTCCATGATGTTCAATACCTTTTCATGTACTTATTAGCCATCTATATATCTTTTTTTTTTTTGAGAAATGTCTACTTAGAGCATATTAAACTAGGTTGTCTTTTGTTATTCTTGAGTTGAAACAGCTCTTTATATGCTATTATGGTTTGCGTCTGGTTGTCCCCCCAAAGCCTCATGTAATCATGGGGCTGGGAGTTTAAGATTGACTCATGATCCACTGGGATTATGTGTTTTAGTACTGATGGGATTATAAGTACTGCTGGGATTTGGCCTGAGGCAGAGAGCCTGAGGCAGAAAACCTGAATGTAACATAAGAGAGACAGAGACAGACTCTGTTGCTTCTGTTGCAATTGTTCTGATGAGGCATAGCAAGACCCTGCAACAAACAATTGAAAAAAAAGAAGAGGAAGACAAAGAGGAGGAAGAAGAGAGGAAGAGGAAGAAGAAGGAGGAGGAGGAGAAAGAGTTCATCCCCTTACCCGTTTGGCTTTGTGTTAGCCTGTTCCGGAATCATAAACTGAGCCCCAAGGCTCAAACAATTGCTAAGAAATTCACACAAATGGAGACCAGATATAAAAAGTAAACATGAACCTGTATTTGTCCTTCATCTTAGTTTTTTGGAGGGGGCCATGGTACCAGGGAATTAATTCAGGGCCTTTATTTTGAACCTGTTTTTTAAATTATTTTTTATTTTATTTTGAGCACAGTTTGCATTAAAATTTATCTTCCTGCCCACCAGACTGTAGGGGAATTAAGAGTTTATGTAACCATGCCCAACTCATTTTATATTCTTTTAAAAAGATCTTCAAGAAGATCAAGATCAAACTGAGCACTGAAGTGTGCCCCTTTAATCCCAGCACTCTGGGAGCCATATGCAGGAGGATCACTTCCAGTTCAAAACCAGTGTAGGCTACATAGTGAGTTCAAGATCAGCCTAGACTACATAGCAAGATCCTGTCTCAGAGTAAGAATGAGAATAAGGATGAGGATGAAAATGAGAGGAGGAGCGAGCAAGAGCTAAGGTCTCTGTCTTCCCAAGGCTGAGTGGAACAGAGCAGAGAGCATCCAGTTCATGGTGGCAGAACAGCAACAAAATGATGACAGAGGCAGCCAACCAGTCAGGGCAGCAGAGCAACAGGGCTAGTCTGTCTCTCTATCTCTCTTTATATTAGATTCAGGCTCTCGGCCTCAACCTACCGGCCTTAGGCTACACCCATAATCTCAGAAGTACTTAAAACACATAATCCCAGGGATCATGGATCAAGTCTCAAACTCTAGATCAGCACTATCCCATTCAATCCAGCTATCCCCCTACTGGGAATTTTCCCATAAGGACTGAAAACATCATACCATAGTGCTATCTGTGCACCTATGTTTATAGCAGCTCAATTTGCAATAGCCAAATCTTGGAAACAACCAAAATGCCCATCATTTGAAGAATGGTTGAAGAAAATGTGATATTTTTATACAATGGAATATTACTCAGCTATAGATCAGTACTAAAACACATAATCCCAGTGACTCATGAATCAAGTCTCCGTCTATAGAAGTCCCCACCCCTGGTTGCATGAGGCTTTGCGGTGACAACTAGACATAAACCATAACAGCCTCCAAGAATATCCTTGATGAGGCAGTCTTCAAACTGATGAAATGAGCCCATTACTTCAAGGAAAATAATTGACAATATTTGTTGCAACTGATAAAATTCAAGATTTAAAAAAAAAAAATTTAAGAGGTTTGAGGTGATAGCCCTGTGGCACAAGTGCCTGCTTGACAAGTGCAAGGTCGTGAGTTTGAACCCCAGTCCCGCAAAAAAAAAAAAAAAAAAAAAAAAAAAAAAAAAAAAAAAAAAAAAAAAAAAAAAAAAAAAAAAAAAAAAAAAAAAAAAAAAAAAAAAAAAAAAAAAAAAAAAAAAAAAAAAAAAAAAAAAAAAAAAAAAATAATAATAATAATAATAATAATAATAATAATAATAATAATAATAAAATAAAAAATAATAAAAATAAAAAAAAATTTGGAAGTTTGGGAAACTTGTACCTATCACAGTGAGTTTAATGGCCTTGTAATACCTTTCCAATGAGATTTGTGTTGGTAATAACAAATGTGATTTTTGTATATTATATACTTGATACCACTTAGCTGTGCAATCAAATGAGCCAGCCAACAAATGGAAGATCTGCATAGCTCAGTGAACCCCAACACGTGTTGACGCAGTGAATGAAACAGAGCGTGGTGGCACATGCCTATAATCCCAGCACTTGGAAGGCTGAAAACTGGATCACTACGAGTTTGATCTGGGTATTGAGACTCCGTAGGCCCTGTGCAAAATACATTTAAAAAAGACTGCATAACTCAGTGAACAAATATTTTCCTGATGACAAACATATAATGTTATAAAAGCATGCATAAGGCTGGCAAGTTAGCTCAGCTAAAGTGCCTACTTAGGGAAGCTTAGGTGACTGCAGAAACCACATTTCTCACCAGCCCCACCCCCAGGGCAGGCTGAGCTGGCCATAACATAAATTAAAAAATAAAGTTTTAAAAATAAATAAATAAAAGCATGCATAATTTTATATATTCAAACTATAAGAAAACTGATGAATTTCAATGGAGCAATCTGAAAAATACATTGATAGAATGTTCATAGTCTGTATACTATAATATATTTCTTGTTGAATTTTGATGCAATATAAGAATATCAATAATTATATTAAAAGATATTAGAATTTTCCATTTTTCAACTCACATCTCTATAAAACTGGATTTTCTTCACATATGTCAGCAAACAATATATCATAACAGGTTGGACACAGAAATAAACATGAGAGTCCAGATACCTTCTATGAAACCAGGGTTTAAAGTAATCTCAAGCCTATAAAACAATATTACTCTGCTAGGTAAATTTTGCTTTTGAAAATGTAGTTACTATTTGAAAAACCAAATTATTAATAAATTATTTTTATTTATCATTTTTATTTCTAATTAATACATATTTTGTTTTTCTAATATGATAAATAACAATAAAACAACTCATATAAATAAAAGCTCCCTAAAACTGAATCAGAAAAATGATTAAATAAATAAGAGCTCCCTGAAACCTTCACTCATTTTTAAGAGTTCTGAGAATGAAAATCCTGAAAGGCCAGGGAGATAGCTCAGTAGAATAAGCACCTGCCTGGCAAGCACAGGGTCCTCAATTCAATCCCCAGAATGGCAAAAAAATTTTAAAAAAAAATCCTGAGAAAACTTGATTTCAACATTTACCAGTCATATTAAAAAGTTAATGTTGGAGCTGGGGAGATAGCGCAGGGGCACAAGTGCTTGCCTGGGAAGTGCAAGGTCCTAAGTTCGAACCCTGGTTCCTCAAAAGAAGAAAAAAGTTAATGTTTTCTTTATAAGAAAGCAATCTATAGCCAAATAATTTTTAAATTCCTACTTTAAAAAATGTTCAATGCAAGCCAGGCATGGTAGGGCATGCCTGTAATCCTAGCATTTGGGAGGCTGAGGCTGGAGGAACAGTGTGTTCAAGACCAGCTTGGGCTACAAAAGTGAGCTCAAGGCCAGCCTGACCTGCAGAGCAAGACCCTGTCTCAAAAAGACACACACAAAAAATGTTATGTACATAATATATATCTTACACACACACACACACACACACACTTCACCTCGACCTCAAGACTGTGAAGCCTGTGACTTCCTCATGGATATTGTGGTGCTCTAGAACAGTGTTGGTGAACCTTTCAAGGGCGTGCACAGCGCATGTGCCATGGGTTCACCCCACCTCCCAAAAGACAATGTTATGTACATTTTCCTAAACAACTTGACCTCCAAGACTTCATTCCAATGCATTCAGGTAACCAGAGCAACATTATGAATCTACAACTTATCTATTAATACTTTTGAAGAACCAAGGGTGGGAATGTAGCTCAATAGTAAAAGAATTGCCTACTATGAACAAGGCCCTGAATTCAATTCCTAAACAACTAATTTGAAGACAATATGCAATACAATGACCATTGTTGAATTCTTATAATTTAGCTTAGTGAAATTGTGTGTCATTTCTAATGATTTTCACTATTTTTAAAATCTCTTTTTTAATTTTTTTAAGGTTTTACAATTTATTAGAGCCTCTCACAAAAACACTCGCAGTCACTGCAGACAGGCACTGCAGCAGCTTCTCCGCTCCTTCAGCTGTTCTCCAGTCTCCAGCTCGCTGTTTGCCAGCTCCAACGTTAGCCTTTGCAGTGCCCCTGACTTCCTTCATTTTGTTCTTGTGTTCCTTCCACTGCTTTCTTGAGGTCTTTTTCTTCTCATACAGGCCGAGTCTTGCAAGTCTATGTTTGCGCTCATTTTTCTTCGCATAATCCAGGGAATCATAAATCATGCCAAAGCCAGTCGTCTTGCCACCATCAAAGTGGGTTCTCAATCCAAACACAAAAATGACATCTGGAAAAAAAAAAATGGCATCTGGTGTGGTCTTATACATCTTGGCCAGTTTTTCCCAAATCTCTGTCTTAGGTACTGTTGCTTTCCCTGGATGAAGGACATCAATGACCATTTGTTTCCTCTGCAGAAGTCGGTTGGTCATGAACTTCCGGGTTCGGATAGTTACTGTGTCATTCATGAGGGCAACAGCTGCTCAGACAGCCAGGGAGGAAGAGCTAAAATCTCTTTTTAAAAATTTAAAAAGTGGTCCGGGGTTATAGCTCAGCAGCACAACCACCTGCTTGGCAAGTGCAAGATCCGAGTTCATGCCGGGCATGGTAGCACATGCCTGTAATCCCAGCACTTGGGATGCTGAGGCAGGAGAATTGGTGCAAGTTTGAAACCAGCCTAGGCTACAGAAGTGAACTCAAGGCCAGCCTGAACTGCATAGTGAGACCCTGCCTCAAAAAAACAAAAACAAAACAAACAAACAAAAAGATCCCGAGTTCAATACCCAGTACCGAAAAAGAAGGAAGGATGGAAGGAAGTTTCAGCCAAAAACACAGATAGATAGATAGATAGATAGATAGATAGATAGATAGATAGATAGATAGATAGACAAGTCTTTTGAATTGTATTTTGAGAAATGTTGATAAAGTATTGTCTCCTCCTTTTTTAAAATTTTTATTTATTTATTTATTTATTTATTTATCTATTTATTTATTTATTTATTTATTTTGTCTTTTTGTGACAGGATCTTGCTATGCAGTTCAGGTTGGCCTCGAGCTCACTTTTGTAGCCCAGGCTGGTCTCGAACTCGCATCGACCCTCCTGCCTCAACCTCCCAAGTGCTGGGATTACAGACGTGCGCCACCATGCCCGGCCTGTCTCCTCCTTTTGAATAGGAAACCCTGTCAAAGAAGTCCTAGAAAATGGTGCATAAATTATACTACTAATGAGCAGCAAGGCTGAGATTAGGACCAAGTGCTCAGACTGCTGATCTAGCGCTCTTCCATTCATTCATCAGAACCCTGCGACCGCCCCAGACCCAGCCCCATCTTCACTGGAAGGGCTTACAGTGCCGAAGGCAGTTTATTTACACTAATCAATGCTTCTAATCTGTTGTCTTTAAGAGATAATCCTACAAAATACACCAGAATGTGGATTCCAAAACCTGCAGAGATTATTTTTTATGGAGGATTATCTCTGTAATCCAATTAACACAGCAAGCCATAGGGGAAAAACATAGGCTTTAGATTAGCATTGGGGGGGGGGGATTTGGACAAGAACTTAATTCTTACTAACAGGTTTGAAAACCTCTGAAGTGCATTTAACACTTTCCTGCATCCTAATTATTAATCTACAACCGGTAACTTTTAAGAAGAATGTAACAGTCATGAATCAAATGTCTTTAATGTGTAGGATCTTTCTCATGAATGTCTTCTTTCCTTGGAGAATAGAGTACATGTCTTCCTCTCAAACGATGAATTACAACTTGACTGTATTTTTCTTTTCTTTTCCGCTGCTAGGAAGGTTTAAATAAGGTTACACATGCATTCAGGTAACCAGAACAACATTATGAATCTACAGATGATTCCCAAACTCCTGGAGATGGAAGATTGTTTATAGCAAGCAGGACTAGCCAAATAAGCCATTCTTCTTCCAATGGATCATCTTTTTCATGTATTAAACCAAAATAAAATCACCAGCCAATGCCACATTCCCTTTACAATTCTGTCAGGTCTCCAGGCAACTTCCTGTCAAAACTTACGGTTGTAGTAGCTAAGAATCAAGGTGTTCATCAGCTTGTTATTCTGCCTTCCTTTTCAGTATCTCTTATGCTAATATGATAGATAATTATGCAAAGGGCAACAATATTAAACTGCTTCTATCTCCTAAAAGAAATGCTTATGTGCTCAAGATAGCCTGCCATTTGCTGAGTATATTCTAAAATCTCTGGACGTTTTATTCATGCAAGACAAGTTTGACCTTCAACTAAATTCAAATCTATAATTTAAAGTGGCCTCTTTGACTCAAAATCCTCTTCATTTCAGTACCAAATGGATCATCAGCTGCTCTCCAAATAATATTCACTCCAGAGGAAGGTTCCAGCTACTGATCGACACACATTTTTGCATTTCTACTCACAGATTTAAGTTCCACTCTCCAATATGTGACTGCAGCTTAATTGACAGAGGAATGCAAAAAGAGATTTGCAGGCGTCTGACTGCTGTGGACTCAATGACTTCCCTCAGAGAATTCTTTCACTTGTCTTTTAAATTTTCCTTTCTTGTCAAAATTGCAGGTGCAGATAAATGCTGGAATCTTATTTCAATCAGAAAGTGCCAAGAACAAGAAAAGATGGAGAATTTTGATTGTCGTTGAGGACAGCGCCTCAAACAGCTGGAGGCCTTCCATTCTCTTTCAGCTTCCATCCATCTAAGAGGGGAAATGCACTAAGGATTTCACTCAATTTGTGCAGAAAAAGAAAAAAAAAATGAGGAAATTCACACTGAAATGAAGAACCACACTCCCAAAATAGCATTAACCTAGAACAGCACAGCTGGAGACGCACTAGACCTTGAATGTGGTGGGTCCAACCTTTGCTAAGAGGTCAAGGCGATGCCCTAGAAGGGTTTCTGGGTCATAGATTTCTTTCCTTTCACGGAGACCCAGAGACAGCTTAAGGATTTTCACCTCAGACAGATTTTCTTTCGCCAGACAAAATGACTATGTATCAAACAGCTTCTGAGGAAACTTTGAAATGATTATAGGAAGGGAAAACAAAAATAAACAAAGATCCTCTGACTCTTGCCATTCAGAATCCCTTCCCCGGGTCAAACACATGCAGCCTGCCCATGCAGCTGCCACACAACAGCTGCACAGATTCAGGCTCTGTGTCCAGATTGTCTCCCAGCCACTCTGACCTACGTATTTTGGGTCGGGAACTATGTTGATGAGACATGTATCTCCAACCTGTGGTCCAAGTCCTAGCACACAACACATGCTCAGGAACAAACTGAAATGTGCCCTCTTGCTGTGAATACCTGACCATGTACAAAAACATCAGAATCAGTCTCTTTGCCAGATGCTAAGCTTTCCTATTTCCAGTCCTAATTCCCCTTTCCCTAGCCTGACACCTTGCCCTCAGCCCTTAGATGATTGTTACTGTAGTCACCGGCCACTTCCACCGTGCACATGAAATGCGGCCAGTTCACATGCTTTATGCAGAGTTAGTACACTAGACAGAATCCAAACTGTTAATTATTATTAATAATAATGTTTGTATTGATTACATATTTAGATGATCATATTTTGGGTAACATGGGTTATATAAAATATATCCTTTGGGCTGGGGAGATAGCTCAGTGGTCTAAGCACCTGTTTGGCAAGCTCAGGAACCTGGGTTCAATCCCCAGTACCTCATGCCATGCGAGTCCCACTCTAAACTGGCCAACAAAACTGGGCATGGTAATGCACACCTGTAATTCCAGAGCTAGGGAAACTGAGACAGGAAGATCACTATGAGTCTGACCTGTGTAGTGAGACCCTGTACCAAATAATCCATTTCCTTTTTTAAATGTAGCCTGTAAACAAGGTAACTTCTATGAATAGAATGGGTCTATTTATATTGGACAGTGCTGGCTTCAGGCCTTAGAAAGCTAGTGTGACCCCACTGACTTGGCTAACATAGTGTCAGTCTAGCCAGACCTCAGGTCCACTTTCTGAGAAAGTCCCAGAAAGGTTCAGCTGCAGTGTCTCCCAGGGTCCTCCCTGCCAGTCTCAGGTGGTCAACCCAGGTCTTCGTAGCAGGACATGCTTTGCTGCCCTCTGCTGGCCCTGTCCCTCTTCCCGCAGAGTCCAGGGCAAGCCTCTCCTGCTACAACCCTCTCCTGGGACAGCAACAGCTGCTCTTGTACTTGCCCTCTGCGTCCCTCTTCTCTATCCTTAGTGTCCTATTTTTAAGAGTAGCAGTAGCAAGGGAGAGGGAGAGGCACCTTCTCAAAAGGAAGATGTGTTCTGGCAAAAGCTATTTCCTTTAAGACCACTCTATATATTTCCTTCAAAAAGATAACAGTATCTTTAGCGTTGCTCACTCTACACCTGACTGCTATCCCAGGGGCACTTGTTAAGTATACAGATTGCCAGGCCTCTTCGCTGGGAATTCTGGCCAGTAGCGTAGGGTTGTACAGCCAAAAATCCATTTTTAACAAACACTCAGGTGGTTCTTCCTCAGCCCTTCACCCCTGGGAAAGCTTGGAGCCTGCACTATGAGGCTGTTTCTCAAACATGAAGATGCTCACCTGAGGCCTGGTTCAACGCAGATTGTGGTCCAGCAGGTCTGGCGCGGAGCCTGAGACACCCTACTGTACCCCTGGGTGATGCTGCTACTATTAGCCCTCAGAGTGGAAGCAGGGTCCACTCCATGACCTACCTGATCGGCTTTGAATTGCTCAGGCTTTGTGGTTGCCTACCACTCCCGCCTATGCTGCTCCAAACAGCAATCCCAAGTCATTGCTTCTTTTCTCTAGCAAAGCAAGGATGCCCCCTTTTGACAGCTCAAAATATTTTCTGTAAAATTCTGGGCAAGGAATACTAGGTAGATTTTTCTCCCCAAACAATTTTCAGTCACCACTGATTAGGGAAAATATATTTCTCCAGCAGATGAACTATGTAGACCTGTGTTTTGAAATCACGTAGGGCTCCAGGCATCAGCTGAGAGGGCATGCATTGGGCCAGCCAAGCAGTGGCCTCTGAAGATTATCCCACAGGTGACACACACAGGGAGGGCCAGGGCTTAGAAAGTCAGTTCTTGCCTTTGAGACCAGTCCACAGCCTCTGATCTTTAAGCTTAATTTCTGTCTTTCCTTAACCCTTTCCTGCCTTGGCTACCAGAAAACATTTCTTAAAATGCTGTCAGATCTGACATTGATCCTGACCGAGAGTATCCTTGCTCCCAGGAGCTGCTCCTGTAATCCTCTGGACATTGGGGGTAGTTCACCAGTGGGGAGGGACTCTCTGGTTTCAGATAGATTAAAGCCCCCATTGATAATGAACTTTGGATTTGTCTAAATTTATGCCTTAATTTACCAAGATATAATGAGACTACATCATAAACTGTGCAATCTCCAGGTGCCAAAGAAATTTCATTCATTAAACAAAATTCTTGGGAAGGGGATCTTAAATGATCCAAACATAATGCACACATTAGGAGATAAAAATTATCTGACCATTCTCTTTCTGGCTTAATTTCCAAAGGCTCAGGATATGAATCTAATATCCATGCTGGCAGACTGGCAATAGTGCAGTTGCTTGTTTTCTTCTTTTGTTCTCGTTGAAGGCCAAGGATATAATACATCCTCACAGTTAATACCTTTCCATCTTCACCCTTGCATTTTCAAAAGACTCCTTCGATGGTTAGCTACATAGCTCCCATTAAAGTCAAATTTCCTTAGATGAGGAAGTCAGTGAATGCCTAATTACACATGCAATGCTGGAAAAAAATATTAAGACTGCATTTACATTGCCAGCTTTCTTTTCCCATTACACAACAGAAGATTTATCCTTTCATCTAGTGTGTGAGCCCTGCTCTTGCAAGCTTGAGTTTCCTTGTAACATATATTAGTATATCGTTCACTATTAGCACCAACCTTGACAATCTGGAAGTTATGCCTCTCTCAATGTTATATATAGTCTTTCTTCTGAGCTAGAAACAAACCAAACCAAAAATAATCACCAAATCCCACATCCTGGCTGTCACTTACCCAGACAGAGTGACATTGCAACACCCTAGGGCCCCACAGATCTCCTGTGAGCTGTGTGGATTCCTGCCATGGGCTGCTCCCACGCAACGATCAAATGCAATTCATTGGCAGAAAGCCCATTTAAACCTTTATCCAGTGGCATGTTCAGGTTTTTTTCTGGACAGGTTTCCGCTGCCTGTGGAAATAAGTGAGTGCTCGGTGATCAGTCACTGTCTGAGGATCAATTTAGGTCCTACCAAAAATGACCCAGCCAAATATGGGGCACAAATATATGCACATTCATCAGTGTTAATTTTTGAATGTTTAGACCTTGAGATATTTTTGCAGTTTGATCAGAAGCAAAGACCAATACCCCTCATTCTCAGACTCCAAGGTCAGAAAGCAACTAAAGAAAAACTGCAACCTTTAATTGGGCTGCTGCTGAGGCCTCAGGTGTGTGGGTGTCACCTGGATTTTCCGGATGTCAGCAGAGAGGCAGGATTTGATAGATAGATAACTTAGCCCTCAACTCTTGGGAACCGCCACTTCAATGCCTGGATAGCCTACCAATTCACATTGCTAGAGGGCTCCCAGTAAATGTGGCTGACAGACTGTCGAGCTGAGGCAGCTCCACTGGGGGAACAATTTGCTGACTAGCCAGCAAATGCCATCATGTCACACAGAGCCTCAGCAACTCACTTGGGGAGTGATCCAGCTTCCGGGGCTTCTTGCCCTCTACCTCCTGAGATTCTGCCAGCAGAAACCAAGTTGAAATAGCTCAATGCTCTGGACACGGACGGGCTCAAGGAGGCACGGCTGGGTCCTGAGGCCTTGACGTTCTCTGCTTCCCATAGTTGCCGTCCCCAACGGCATCACTTCTTGGACTCATAATGTAAGTGCTGTGTGTTTGTAAGAGGGAAAGCCCCCAGCAGTATCTGCTTGGGGTTCAAAGAGCAGTAAGAAAGCTCCTGTTATTGGGTGCCCCTGTACACCACTGCCCTCTCCCTCCTTGACACAAGCTCCCAGCTGTGTTACAGGAGAGGTGCAACAGTGCCACATTCACCAAGCTTTTGGGTTTCTTCTCAGGCTGGAAGCTTGTGCTTCCACGGAGTAACTGTCATGACTCTTATCCAGGTACCAATGCCCAACTGGTTGTGCACCAACACACCCAATGAGCAGCACTTGCCTCTGTGTGTGTGTGTGTGTGTGCGTGTATGGTACTGAGAATAAACTCAGAAGCTTTGCTACATCACCACCTCCTTTTATTTTGTGATAGGATTTTGCTAACTAGCCCAGGTAAGTCTTGAACTTGTGATTTTCCTGATTCAGTTTCCCAAGTACTATGGTTACAGAAGTGCACCACTGTGCCTGGCTAGCACTGATATTTTTGGTACAGATCCCATAATATAGTAGCCCCCTCCCCACTCCAACCTATTCTACCATGATAGTTCTTCAACTACGTTTTCTCAAGACCACTGTGCACTCTTAAAAAGCAGTAGAGGGCTGATTGAATAGCTCAGTAGATTAAAGCACCTGCTTAGGAAGACTCAGGGACAGGAGTTTGATCCCTGGCCCCATATGCCATGCCAGCCCTGCCCCCAGGGCATGTGAAGAGGGCAACTGATACTGGGTGTGGTGATGTGCACCTGTAAGCCCAACACTTGGGAGGCTGAAAACAGGAGGATCACTATGAGTCCAATCTGTGTAGTGAGACCCTGTAGACCTTGTACTGTATACATTAAAAAATTTTTTTTGAAAAGCAACAGACTCCAAGCCATGTATATTGTATCCAGCAATACTTACTGTGTTGGTACATGAATCCTACCTGAGCAACAGCCTGTATCACACACTGTAGCTCCTGGAAGACACAGTGTTAAGTACAGTACAGTGTTGAAAGAACAAGAGGGCTAAAGGTAAATAGCATCTTCGTATTTTTTGTACAGATAATTTTGACCCCTCCTGACCTCCTAAGGGTCTTGGGAACCTGCTGACCTATTTGGCCAGCCCAATAAACCTTTTCTTCACTAAGTTCATTATCTCAGGTATTTTGCCACAGTAATGGTTTTATGGGAAATTCTCTGATTGGCATGTCCTTCCACCTATGTACATTCTTACTGCAGAGTAGCCCTCTGCACCCCCTAAGTGGTCACCCTTGCTCTACCCTGCCCCCTGTGGCCCATGAGCATTGTACAGTTACCAAAATATAGGCAGGATGCATACTCTGACCACAGTCCTCTGTCAGCTGGTAGGAATGAGTTTTACCCCATAGATTTAGTATGCAAAATGTCCCATTAATCTTTCTCCCCACTCTCCTGTCCAGTGTTCTACTCAACGCTGATAATTATGGTGGTACTCTCCCCCAAACAGCCCCACTACTATGGTTTGTGTCTCGATGTCCCCACAAGGCCTCATGTAGTCTTGGAGTTGGCTTCTAGAGTTTGTTGTTAATTCCTGACCTGATGCTGGGATTATGGATGTGAGTGCTACACCTGCCCTGGGGTGCAGAGCCTGAACGCGATGTGAGGGAGGAGAGAGGCTGGCTCTGTGCTGCTGCCCCTCCCTTACTGCTCTTGCTGTTTTCCACCACCATGAGCAGCTGTCCTCTGCCCTGTGCTACTGTGCCTTGGAGCCGGCTGAATATGGACGGAAACTTCCACAGAGCTAAGTAAACCTTTCTTTCCTGCATGTTGGTTATCATGTATTTTGTCTCAACAATGAGAGAAAGGTAGCCAAGACATCCATAGTGGTCACCAATGAGAGGAGCTCCAGGACAGTGGACACTTTAAGAAAATGACTTCATAAAACAGAGAGTATTTGGGGCCTGGAGGGATGGCTCAGTGGTCTAAAGCGCTTGCTTGGGAAAGCTTGGGTGGCTTCAGGGACTGCGGTTCAATCTCCGGCACCACATGCTGCACCAGCCCTGCCCTCAGGGCGGGCTGAGCCGGCCATAAAAATGAGTGAATAAATAAATAAAGGTTCTGAAACAAGAAAAAAATAAATAAATACAATAAAAAATTCTTAAAAAAAAGAATATTAAAAAAAAAAAAAAAGAGAGAGAGTATTTATTCTAGGTGGATTTCACAGATGCCCT